>BBXU01002530.1:0-50586 GCA_001598975.1 Parachlorella kessleri
CGCGCGCGCGTACGCGTCCCACAACAGAAGGACAAGCGCCAGCGGGGCTGCAGGGTCGCTGATGAAGGGGAATACCTGTGACCCTTGTCAACAACTGAGGGGGGGGATGGACCCGGAGCGGAGCGCCGGCAACTTTCTGCGGCCTTGGAGTTTGCGGGGTCACATGTTCCCTGCCTGTTTCGTCAGCGCACCTGCGGCTGGTAGCGGTGGGGCTGCTGCCGCCAGCCCTGGCAGGTTGGTGTGGGTGGGCACGACAGCTGGAGACAGGTCTGGGTATGCACCCAGTGCTGCTGATGATGATGATGATGATGGTCTGGCCCTTGTCAGCTCGCTTGCCCTCCTGGCCATACCCCAGGGCTGTCGTGAGCACGCCGCGCCCCTGCCCCTCCCCTTGTCTGTGCAGCTGGAGGCGTGCGGCAAGGCCAGCTTTGCGGGGCTGGCAGACTGGAAGCCGCCGTCGGCGGTGGTCATGTCGGCCCCCAAGCTGCGCGCGCCCAAGTCGCCGGCCAAGGACCAAATAGACGTGTACTTCCAGCAGATCTTCCATTAGGCCGAGCAGCAGATCAGCACAGTGAGGGGATTGCCAGCAGCACATGCAGGCCAGGAGGTGCCTGCACCCAGTGTGTGGTGGCGATGTAGCTTGTCTAGAGTGAGCTAGGTTGGCTGAGTCAGGAGTAGCAAGCCACTGCCCAATGAATGGCAGTGACAGGGGATTTGCGTATTGTTGAAGTGCTAATCACTCAGCTGGTAGGAGCAGTGGAGAGCTGGGATCGGGCAGC
The DNA here is from genome assembly GCA_001598975.1 of Parachlorella kessleri. Taxonomy (NCBI): domain Eukaryota; kingdom Viridiplantae; phylum Chlorophyta; class Trebouxiophyceae; order Chlorellales; family Chlorellaceae; genus Parachlorella; species Parachlorella kessleri. The sequence continues at coordinate 780 of BBXU01002530.1, forward strand.
CTTGGGATTCCCGTTGGCTGTCCTAGGAGAAGGAACTCAACAGAGGAGTGTTTGAAACAGTTTTGGCGGGCTGAACGTGGGTGCTAGGCCTGGGCAATGTGCTAGGTTGACACTGCAGGTATGATGAGCTCCAGGCTAAAGCTTTGGGCGGAGTGAGCAGCAACACGCTGCACACTCTGCCGACACAGTAACAAGTGATCTGGCTTTTGATTGCCTGAATCATATGTACAGTTGTGGTAAACGAGCACCTGCCAGCCGAGCCTGTCAGCCCGGAAGCGACTCCTTGGGCATTGGTGGGGGACTAGCAGTGCATGGCCTTGTTGCATGGCGCACCTGGGCACTTGAGGCATCGCTACAACTCGTCAGGGGCACGACCACGACGATTACGGGATACATGAAGCTTGGGACTGGGTAGAGGCCCGGCTGGAAGTGCTAGTATTCCCTCCTAGCAGTCCGAGCATGAGCACCAGAGAATAATTTCTTACAGGCTTGTCTTTGAATTCTCCTCCTAACCGTCTCTGTTTCCGGCCCTTGGCACCATGAAGAAATGTTACTCGAGCAGTCATGAATGGACAACATGCGCCTGCGCCTTGAGAACAGCAACGCAGGAGCCGACTTCGAAGCTGTCCAGTTCGTATGCTGCTTTCACCTGGGTTGTTTAAGCCCCTTATAGCCATTCTAAGCTTAGCGGCCGCATCCAGCGGCCGTCTGACTATGCCGCCGGAGGCACTTCCTTGGACTGCCCTGCCTCTTGCCCAGGTGGGCGGCAAACACGGAGAACAGCCTACTCGTACATTTTCCGCTATTAAACGCTTATCAAGACTTGTTGTGGTGCTTTGGCATCTGGTGCCATGGTCATGTCCAAGGTGGCTGGGGTGTTGCTGACTGCACGGCTGACTTGCAACATGCGCGCTCTGACGAGACGCGGACGCCTGTGCAGGGCACGAGGGTGAGTTGCACCGACTGAACAAGCAGTCCACTGGGGTGGAGGGGTCCTTGAGGACCTGCAACAGCGGCGGGCGGGCGGGCTCGTTGTACCTCCCCAGCTGCCACCCTGGCCGGGTGCTCCCCGTGGCGCTGCTGCTGCACGGTTCAGGAGACAGTGGCAGGTAGTTGGATGGCTTGGCTGCAGGCTCCGCTCAGGCAAGAAACCTGTGGCTAGGGCTGATGTGTGGACAGGGCTGAGGGCTGCCTAAGAGGGGCCTTGCATGGGCTGGCCTGATGGCCACTGCCTTGCTGTCGTATACTACCTTGCTGTCGTGTACTCTAGTAGAGGCCAGGCTCAAGAATCTCCACAAAGCGGCGCGGTGCTAGGAAGTCCTTAGATAGGGGTTCTGACATGATTACATGCAGGGTGATGCAAGATATATTCCAGGACTTGGCGGAGCGCAGGGGCTTCATCATTGTTGCACCCGACTCCAGCAACCCGGAGGGGTGGGGAGGTGACCTGGCCCACATCCAGGCAGGTCGACGCGCCTCACAATACCTTGTCGCCGTATTGCACGTCTCTACTACGTAATGCAGCGGCACCAGAGCTTAGCATCGTTGTGGCACTGGTAGTGTTGCACCAGCAACTATTGAGGCACCGGGAGCGCTTCAAAGGAACATCCCTCTTTCTCGGCACCATAAATGCAACGGGGGCAGTGGATATAGAGGGTCACTTCAGTAGCGAGATAAAGAGCAGTGTGTCAAGCTATCAGGAGGAGCCACTGCTGTAGGTCAAGGCAAGCAAAGGCAGAGGTACTTTTATCTTATGGCTGAGGTGGGGGTCCCCAAGGGAGGGGATGAGGGGAGCCCCTCATCACTGCTGTGCAGGCCTGTGAGGAGGAGGTGCGAAGTATGCCAGGCGTGTGCTTCCCACCGCTCGGCGCCGCCTACCTTATTGCCGGCTTCTCAGGTGGGGCGACCAGGCAGAGACTTGGCTGCGATATGCCCTGGTGGTATGGATGTGCTGTGCTCAGTGCTGGGTTTATCCTCTAGCTTAGCACAGTACTACCTCTCCCCATAGTGCCAAGTGCCAGAGACGGCGGCAAGTAGAATCTCGTCAAGGCTGGTTAAGCAGCACACAGCCGCACTTGCCCTGGGAGGGCGCAAGTAAGCCTCATAGAGTCAGGCACGGTGTGTGGACTTGAGTGCACTTGGGTGAACTGCTGATGCATGACTCCCTCGGCCGACCTGCTCCTTGCATCCAATCTCATAGGCGCAATCACTGCCTAGGCCGCGCTGGGGACAGCCCTTACGGTTGCATAACCGGCGCTTATGTTCTCTATCTGCTGGCTATACTGAGCCCAGCACACTGCAGGGCATACTAGCGGTATGCCTGGAGGTGGGTGGTTGATGAATGTCCTCCTGTCCTGCAGGCGGGGCTATGTACTGCCCCTTGCTAGGCTTCCGCTACCCGCGCTTCTCTGCCCAGGCGCTGCTGCACGGCCACCTGCAGCCCGCCTGCTTCCTGTCGCCAGCCGCAAATGCCCCGCACCTATGGTTGTCCACTGGCAGCAGGGACGCCCTGGTCCCACCCCATGTCCTGCAAGAGGCAGCAGAGAGGGTAAAGGTGTGTCTGGGGCAGGCGGGCGGGCGGTTGTTCGAATGGGTCGGGATGGGGGTGGGTGGGTGGGTGGGTGTGGGTGGTGGTGGTGGGAGGGTTGGGGGCTGTGTTTGCAGCGCACCACCCCTCAACAAATTGTCTTGTCACCAGGAACAGGGCTACAGGCAAGATTGCCAGCAGCAGCAGGTGCACTGCTGCTGGCAACAGGGTGTCGCCATCGGTTCCTGCAACTCAGTGTCAGCGCAGCTTATTGAAGACAGGCACTAAGGCAGCACGCTGCCTATCCAGCCTTTTCAGCTCCTGTTGATGACAAGCAGCTACCCTGGCCTGTATACATGCTATACAGTGCGAGCTTGTTAGGTGACACACACCGGCCTGGGCTATGCAGGCTGGATCCCGGGAGTTGAGCAGCTCGTCACTCACAGTGCGGCTGGACTATGACGCTGCCCACGAAGTCACAGTCCAGGAAGCAGAGGAGCTTGTAGACTGGTGCGGCATTGGAGGTTGGGAATGCACGTGACAGGAAGGGGTCAGACAACAGTTTGGCGGGTGCTTGCTGCGTCAATGAGCAGGCAGAATCGGAAGAAGGGGGAACACGCCGCAAAGCACGAAGGCCGAGGCATGTGGTGGGCTGGTGGTGTGTGTGTGTGTGTGCGGTGGGGGGGGGTAGGGGGGGGGGGGGGGTTTGAAGGGAGGGGCCCTTCCTTGGTCCAATCCTGAGGGCCACTTTTGACGCAGCTTTGCCAACAGGGGCTGACTCATTGGTGTCATAACACATCATGTATGCTCCCTCTGTGGGTGAAAACCTAGGACTGACCTGGCAGCTTCTTGATGTGGGGCACGGTGCCTGACTTACTACCAACCTAGGGCCGGGGGGTGCCCGACGGCAGGGTCAGGACAGGGTGGAGGCTGCCGGAGGAGCACTGTTGGGTTTCAACTGGCCGAGTGCTTGCGGTTTGAGGGGCACGTGGAGAACCCTCGTAGCTAGATCCCCAAATGTGCGGTAACGGTACGCTCTTACACGACACTAGGCTGCACCGATGCCGGTTCTTGCCCTATTGCAGGTGGCTGGCTGGGGCTGGGAGCCAACATAGGCATCGTGTTGCCGGGCCGCAGTTCGACAGCTCTGCTATTGATTTGGGGTAGCAACTTCTTCAAGCTTGGAGCCCAGTAGCCTCCAAGTTCACCCTTGCAACGTACGTTACCCTATCGCAGCGAAAGCTTAGTGACACTGCTGTCAGCTGCAGTGCTACAATAGCCAAGTGTTGAGTGTCACCCCTGGTGTGGGTCTCTACTCGTCAAAGCAGCATTGGATCAGGGGTTGCGCAGTTGGGTGAAGCGCGTTGCCAGATATACCTGACGCTACTCTGCAAGCCTCGCATGTGCATGCACCAGGCCCGGGACTCGCACAGTGTTGCACTTGTAACAAGTTGACAGGTTCACTTTGGAGTTGTGGATGCTCCCCCCTATCTCTGAGGGCTGTCAACCTTGCCCAGTCTAAACCTGGTCATGCCTAGGCATGCCTAATAGTCGAATGCATGCTTCGCGCGCAGCATGCTTCTTGCGCCCCCTGAATTTAGTACCTTTCCTTAAGGTCGTGCACGACGCATTGCTTTTTCTCAACAGTACTTGCAGCCCAGCACAGCAACTTCAAGCCCTGGTTGGAACAAGGTTAACCTCATGCACGCCCATGTAGTGCGTACCTGGCGGCTTTGTGCTCACAATCTGCAAAGGAAGGTTTCACGAAGTGCTTCCTGCAACATGGATGGCCGTCGGCTCCTCGTGACAGCACGCTCGCAGGCCCTCTATGCCTGGGCTAGCCATGGAGCTAGCCCTGAGATGGTCCAAGTAGAGGCACGGCTTACAGAGATAGCCCGTGAGTTTCCCTAAGGCAGGTTCAGTGGTTCTGTTGAGTGTCTCTTTAGAGCAGTAATGAGGTCACTGCAACCCTGCAGTGCACTGCAGGTAAAATCAAGTACGGCGATCCAACCCTGCCGCCTGAGCCTAGCGGAGAGCAGGTTGAGCAGTTCCAAGAAAGACTGGGGTGCGCTCTCTTTCTCAGGGTAACCACCTAGGGCAAGTGCAAGGATCTGTGGGTGGTTTGCTCCAGCGGGTCTGACTGTTCCTGACACACAGCCGTGGCAGATGCCAGGCGGCACGGTTGAATATGCCCAGCATATGCACTTTTTATACAAGTATCTGCCATCTCCAAATGTTCTGGCCACAGTAGGAACCCTTGCCCCTTGACTCAGGCATGCCTTCTCAAACCGCTGGCTCCTTCGTCTGGCCCTCGTCCACTCCTCAGCTGCCCCCGAAACTGACAATGCCAGCCTAGCGTGGCTGGGCGATGCTGCGCTGGGCTTGATGACCACGGAGCACATCATGGCAGCGCTTGGTGCCGGCACGCCGGTGAGTCGCGGGCGGGCATGTGTGCTGCCTTGGGTGTAAGGACGGGGCAAGGCCTTTGAGGGGATGTGCAACGGAAAACTCGTGTTGGCCTGCGTAGGTCGGCGTAACCGAGTTACACTGAACGACTGTGGATCAGCCACGCCGACGCGAAGCCGTCCATTGCACTACTAGTGGGGCTGCTTGACACTTCACCTCTATGCATACCTCTGGTTTGGCTGGCTGGAGACGAATGGCTTCAGCGGCCATGTTAACCCTCTGCTGCCATAATCCGTGGTTGCTGTTGTCGTCCCTGCATGTAGGTCGGTCAGCTGACCAAAGCGCGTGAGCGGCTTGTTTCACGGCAGGAGTGCGTGCGTCAGGCTCGCAGCATAGGTCTGGACCAGGTGCTTGTCATAGGACAAGGCATGGCAGGTGCGGCCAGCAAGATATTCAACGGGGCACACTAAGCGCCCATACCCTCCATGAAAAATTGCAAGTCATGATGATGATGCCTAAAGTGCAGCTGATGACTGGGGCCCAGGAGACTGGTCTGTGTCTGCTGGGCCAGGGGAGCGCATGGTGAGGCAGGCACTCCCTACCTGGGGCTTTGAAAACACGCTGGGCCTGCCACTTATGGTGATGGGCTTACGAAAGTATCTTCTGTACTACCTCACTATGCCAACTGGACACTGCATGGAAACACATGTTCATACGCTGCCGGGACCTCAACTGCCTGGCACCATGAAAAGTATGTGTTGTGCAGGTCAGATGTCCCAGAACATGCTGGCAGAAGCGTACGAGGCGGTGGTCGGGGCTGTCTACACCGACGGGGGATTCGAGGCAAGCACAGACTGTGGCCTTCATTGGTTAATTCCCTGCCGGCCTTGGTATTGTCGGCAGTCCCCCTGTATTCCCTCCGAGGCAGGGTCTCTCTCGCCACCCCTGCTGGCATGTGGGCCCCCTCACCTTGTTGAGTTTCATGCATTGTGAGCTGGCAGCTAGTTACTCAAGATATGCATGTATCTGCTGCTTTCGGCACGAGGGGATGACACTGGCGACGCTCCATAGCTCTTTGCCTGCATGCGCCACATAGGCACAGCGTGCTGGCCAGCAGGCAGTCTGTTGCTCGATGGGCAAGCGTGTGGTGTGACTGGTATACAGGGCCGCGCAGTAAACAAGGCAGTGGATGGGTGCGGCTTTTTGTGTCTGCAGGCGGTGCGCAAGGTGTACTTGAAACACTTCCCGCCGATCCAACAGCTGCTGGCAGCAGCGCAGCCTGGCGGGGTGGAGGGGAACTGATACTGGCGGCTGAGCATTGCCAAGCTCTGCACGCCTCTTCTCCCAATAGCTACCCTTCCAAGCAGAAGCAGTGTGAAGCCGGTCACGGCTCCTGCATGTGTAGCACAAGTGGCTACATGAGTGGCAGCTTTGATCGAGTTGCTGTAGAACCCATGCAGCATGCAAAGCAGGGGCGCCTATGCTTGTCTTGCTGCGGGAGCGAGCTAGGAAGTTTAAGTCTTTATGATGCTGCTGGCGACCGGTAGGACTGGTGACACTGCTGCTTGTAATACCAAACCCCGTCCGAGCAGTATTGGGCATCTGCACTTGCGATTTGCACATAGACACAATTTGCGAGGTGCACATACCATCAAGTTCAGGTCAATACCAGGATCACTTCTACCTGGCTCAAGGCGGCGCCTGATGGCTGCGGAATCGGCTACTGTCGCAGGTGTGCATGCTAAGTCATCTCGTGTTGTATTGGCTGTGATCTGCTAGCCGACATGACGTTCTTCCCCCTCTGGTCCTAGCTGTTGCCCTGGCTGTACCTACTCCCCGCGTATGTTTGCTTGCACTGCAGAGTACACTGAAGAGAAGCTATTTTTCACCAACCCAAAAGGGGAAAAGCTTGTGGGCTTGCTCTTTGATACCGGTTCTGCGGATGTGGTCATTTTGTGCCACGGGTAAGCCAAGTGGAGTGCTAGAGGGCGAATTTGAGCGTTCGCGACCCCCCCCCCCCCCCCTCCCCCAACACCCACCACCACCCCCCGCTCCCCTCACGCCTGCAGGTGCTTAGTGCTGCATTGTGGGAGTCTACAGGTATCAGAGCGTTTAGCTGCACCATAACATTTGGGGTACCCCATCAGAAGCCGGGGCCCACAAATGATAATCATCCTTATGCCTCCCTCATGTGCTTTGCTAAGTGGCATCAGGTTGTACCTGGTGCACTTGACACTGCCCCACTGCAAACAGTAACTCAGGCAGTCCCAAAGCACCCAGCCCTTTCAGTGCAGTTCGCCCATATCACCTCTCTGTTTGCAATGCCTGCCAACCAATGGCTGTCTGTAGGTACGTTGCCAACATGAGCTATTGCCAGTTCCCTCTCCTGGCTGCCGGCCTTGCACAGGCGGGCATCAGCTGCTTCAGGTTCGACCATGCCATGGCTATCAACAGTGAGAGTGAGCGCAAGGGGCCCTTTCTCATGGGGAACCACGATGATGAGGTGAGGGGGGCTCTGTGTGGGGTGTTACAAGGAGGCTGGCTGCTGGCTAGGGTCCTTGGCCCTTGGGCTGGCTTTTGATGATGGGTTTGGAAGCCGGGGGGATCCACACGGGCTGCGGTGCAAACTGGATGTCCCAGGGCCGCTTGTGTTGCCGCTACTCTGCATCTTCCGGGGAAGGTGATGCCAAGGCTGTCATGTGTTGCCGCTACTCTGCATCTTCCGGGGCGGGATGCGCCAAGGCCGTGGCGTGTTCCAGCTGCTGTGCAACTTTCGGGACAGGAGCTGGGCGCAGCAGCCACACTACGTCATGAGTCGGAGTCAAGTTGGGGATCTGGCAATCTTCCTGCTTGGTGCTGCAATTGGGTGGATCATGCTGTCGCCAGCTCACACGGACCGCCTGCCGGGGCTCATTCCATCGTCCCTTGCCTTCTCGCCGCAGGTGGCAGACATGCATGCTGCGGTGCAGTTCATGCACAGCAGGGGCAAGCGCGTGACCTGCCTGCTGGGCCACTCAAAGGGCGGCATCAACGTTGTGCTGTATGGGGCCCGGCATGGGGGGGATGTGCCCAAGCTGGTGAACCTCAGTGGCAGGTTCCGAGTGAGGGATGGAGTGCTGCAGCGGGTGAGTGGCTCTTGCCAGGTGCCAGCAGTGGGCCTGATGACTGCATGGTTTGAACTGCGCCCCGCTGGCCGCTTTACTTTACTTCAGCACAGCGTCCCACATCGCACTCTTGCCAACCCTAAGTTGCATCCGAACTTGTGCAGCATACAGGTGCCTGGCAGTCCCAGTGAGGGAAGGATCCTGTGGGCCGTGGGACTTTCCGAGCTGCTGGCAAGGGACACCTTGTGTGGCTGTCCTGTGGTTGCAGTTTGGTAAGGACATACTCGACCGGCTTGCCGCAGCAGGCCCAGATGGCATTCCTAGGAAGGAGAGCTTTGGGCTTGAGTGGGTCATGACCGAAAAGGTATGCTGCCAGCCCCCCATGCAGTACAGTTGCTGGGTGCACAGCACAGCCTCTCCAGCACAGTCGCCCTGCATGTAGCGCTTCCTGGGATCCCTCAGTGCCTTGATACCTGAAGCTGAGCCTCTGCCCCAGGTGTGATATAGGCGAAGCACGCCCAGTCTCGGTCACGGCTGTGCAATGCCGTAGCCATGCTGGGCGTCTGTACACCTGTGTGTCACCCTAGGGGTGCCCACCACCCCGCTTGACACTGTGTCTGCTTGTTGAGCGCCCTGTGCGGCAGGCTGCAGCGGCTGTAGGTGGTGTGAGGTCCTGTTCCCCCTGCCGCAGGATTTCAGAGAGAGAGCTGACCTGGATATGGAGTCTTATGCTCGCTCCATCTCACCCTCTGTGCGGGTGTTGGTGCTACATGGCACTGGCGATGAAACGATTCCATATCAGGCAAGCTGTGGCTGCATGCTCTTCACAAGCCGGCCACAGCAGGCCATTGTGCATGGCATCCTGCTGGCCGCTTAGTGAATGTTTGGGGCAGCCTGGCCCGCCAATCTTACCGGGAAAGCAATCACAGGAGTGGCTTATCCTGGCTATGTTTGTTGCAGGACTCGGAGCTCTGCGCGTCCCTCATACCCAACTCGCAGCTGCAGCTGATCGAGGGGGCAGACCATAACTTCCGGCGGCTGGAGCATGCACAGCAACTGCTGGACGCCGTGGTCGCATTTGTCAGGAGCTAGCCTGCTGGCCTTGTGGCCAGGCTGGTTCACAGACAGGCCGCTGGTGAGACTGCTGTGGAACTGCCCTTTACATAGCAATGTATACTTTGGGTCTGGCTGAGGGTTAACCAGCGCAGATATTTCCCTCGCCATCCAATAAGCTAGCCAATCATGCACAAGCTTGCAAAGCCATGCCAGCTTGGGAACAGCCACTGGACACCCCTGCCTAGGCTCAGCCACCCTATATTGGCCTTTGGCTTGCTTCTCATGTGGGCAGGAGGAGGAGCTGCGGGGTTGGGGAGGCAAGGGTAATACCATGTGAGGGTGGTACCATCTATGCCGGTTTTGCTTGCATGCTTGTGCAACAAGAAAGGGAGAGATTTTATGGGCACACCAGCGAGCGTTTGAGGCGAACGAGGAGGCGGTGTTGTTGCAGAGGGTGCTGCCACAAGAGGTGTCATGTCCCTCTGGGCATGCAAAGGGCACTGAGTTATAGCTAGGTTATAGCACCCATGTTATGTCAGGAAAATGTACCACAGGCCATGGTGCTACTCCCTGCCACCAGTACCGCGACTTTACTTGTTGATGGCGGCAGGGGTGGTATGTGTTGATTGGCTGAGCTGGACCTTACTGCAAGCTGCCTTTGCTGTGAATCATGCTTACTGGAGAAGTGGGTTATCCATTGAATTTTACACATTATGGGCCCAGAGAAACAATACTGGGGTATGACCTACTGGGAAGGAAACATTAGCAAGCTGTACATGACCTGAACCACAGTGCTCCCATGCCATGTATCTGCTGTCCAGGGGGCGTGGGGCACAAATGAGGAATTAGCACTGAGCAGCTTATTTCTCTATTCATCTATCCCTATGTATAAAGGGCTGGGGCATGCTTTCTGTAAAGTGAAAGGACACTAGACTTGCTGCACAGCCTTGCCTGCTTGCAGCACATGGGCAGCGTGCTTGCCAGCAGGGGCGTCTACTGCTCGTGGAGCAGTGAGTGGTATTTGCTGATGAACAGGGACGAGCTGTCTGCAACGTGAGGCACTGCGGCTGTGCCCTTGGGCGTGGGCGTATTTTATGTATTATCAGGGCAGGCATACCCCGCACCATCCAGTGTGCGCCATCCTGCACAGGCATGCTGAGCTTGTCAAGTTGGGGAACAGCAACTGGATACCCCTGCCTAGGCTCTGCCACCCTTGGCCTTTTGCTTGCTCCACGGGGGACAGGAAAAGGAGCCGTGGTGGGTACCGTTTGGGCTGGTTTGCTTGCTGGCTGGCTGCCGGAAGAGAGGTTTGATGGGCACACCAGCGAGCTGTTGACATTTGTGTGGACAATTGAGTTGATGCTGGGTGCTGCCACTCTGGGTTTCAGGGCGTCTTTGGGGATGTAAGGGGCTCTGGACCCTAGCACCCATCCTGTTTGGCGACATTTACTACAGGCCGTCACGGTCCTTCCTGCCAGCAGTCCTCCCCGTGGAGGGCGGCAGGGGTGCGCTGTGTTGGTTGGCTGGGCTAGGTCTTACCGCAAGCTGCCCAAGTTGCTTGGCATACTGCGTGCTGGCCCCATTTTCTGCCCCCGGCTTCTTAAGGGGATGGGCTATTGGTTACTGGTGTACCGCACTCACTTTTTCTGTGTCTGTATGTTCTGGGGCTGCTCACATGGGCTTTATCTGGAGAAATGGTCCATGAATGGTTTTTGTAACCGGTTTGTGGGCCCGTGAACCTGGAGATCCTCTTGAGCCATGAACTTGGGGAGGGATTGCTCCCGTGACAGATATCTGCTCTCCAGCACAGCGCATGAATAAGGAAAGGAGGAACAGCCCGCCTTGAGTTTCGTCGTGCCTTCCACGCCTGCTCGACCTCCGTCAAGGGCCAAGTTGTTCCTTACGTTGAGCGGACGGCAGGTAGTTGAATGTGAGGCATTAACGCACCCCTTGCGTGAATATGGCTGAGGTGGCCTCGGCACCGGCCCCCACACCGCCCAGCAGTGGTTCCTCTAAGGACAAGGAGGTTCCGTTCGACATAAATGATGCCGCCTTCAGTAGCGACACCTTCAGGATATACGAGTTCAAGGCGAGCAAGGCCTCCGGCGCCAGCCCTGTGTCAGCTCAGTCCGTGTCATGGTATTGATTTGCGCTGACTTCTAGTGCGTATTGGTAGTGCAGATCAAGAGGTGTCCACGAGCAAGGCCCCATGATTGGACGCTGGTAAGTTCAGGTAGCTGCTGCAAGGTACATGTTGCCAGCCAAGGCGGGCTCGGCTGATCGCTGCTTTGCTGCTTTCCACTGCAGTGTCCTTTCGCGCATCCGGCTGAGAAGGCCAAGAGGAGGGACCCCAGGAAGATCAACTACAGCGGCACTGCCTGCCCAGACTTTAGGAAGGTAGGCAGCCTGCAGCGTGCTGCTGCTTGGTAATCCACGTCCATGTTGTATGTCCAGAGTCCCCCCTTGCATACATATGTTCACCAACCTGCTACCGGCGTTTAGGGTCGAGCTCACCGCCTGTTACAAGGTGCGGCCTTGCAGGGCGGCAGCTGCCCGCGGGGCGACTCCTGCCCCTTCGCACATGGCGTATTTGAGTGCTGGCTGCACCCCTCCCGCTATCGCACCCAGGTGAGTGCGTCCTGGGCAGGAACTGCGGCGCTCTGCAGGGTCGGTGGACGCCCTGTTTCAGCTTCTTGCATGGGCCAGCAAGCCGGCAGGGCGGTGGGCATTGTGGAGGCTGCCCGGTCGTGCACCTGCTTGGTACTGCTGCACGGCACCTTGGAAAAGCCCGTGTAGCTCTTGGTTAAAGCTCTCAAGGTATAAGCCCTCACTGATTCGGTCGCACTTCTCCTGGGCAGATGTGCACCGACGGCGTGAACTGCAAGCGGCGTGTGTGCTTCTTCGCCCACTTTGAGTCGGAGCTGCGGAAAGCAGAGGCAGATCCCATCCTGCTGAGCTTCCAGCTGCACAAGGAGCTGGGGCCAGGTGGGGAAGCAGGGCAGAGAGAAGCTGTGGCGTTGGTCGCTGGTTTGTTACCCACGTTTTTGAACTATGCAGCTCAGGGGAGAGTGCAGTAAACAGGTTGGGGGAGGTGGGTGGTTGCCAATGCTTGGCTTGCTGGTTATGTCCTGGAGTTGTCTGTAGAGCCAGGGATGGCTCCTGCAGGGGAGTGCGAAGAATGAAAGCTGCTGTTGCTGAGACTTTCAGGTCGGAATCTGGGTGTAGCCTGATGGCGTTGCACTGGTTGTTGCGCGCAGACATGCGCATGCACCACTACAAGCACCACCAGCAGCCACAGTTTTCGCACGCGTTTGGCGGAGGCATCCTGGGGCACCCCTACCACCTCACGTCTCCCCAGTCGGCGCAGGTGGGTGCGCATTAGATACACCATGGCGAAGCACAAACCATGCTTGTGCCCTGAGCTGAAAGCGGTAGTCTCCCTAGCCTGCTGGCTTACTGCTCTGGAGGGTCGGCTACAGCCTGATGGCCGGTCAGGGTTACTCATCTAAGGTTGTCATCCACTAAAGGTGACTGGGTCAGTTGTCAGCCCAGTGTGCTCCGTGTGCCGCCGTTGCCAGTTCAACATGGGTTGTAAACTTTGTGGCTATGCCGTCTTAAGTTTCCCTGAAACCCTGGAATTTGCACCTGGCCTTGTTCCGACACGTGGGCTGTATGATTGCAGTACATGGGTATGGGTGGCCTGGGCATGGGAGGCCCCGTGATGCCTGTGCGCAGCTCGCTAGCGCCGGTCATCATGCCTGGGGCGCCAGCGCACATGGGCGATGGAAGCGCGCCCTGCACCCCGACGGCTGCAGTGGGGCTCACCCCTGCCACCTCCCAAGACAGCGCCACCCTGCTGGCCCAGCTGCAGCTTCTCCAGCAGCAGCAGCAGCAACAGCAGGCTGCCGCAGGGGCGGCGGGGCAGCCGCGGCCCTCCTCAGCGCCGCTGTCAGGCGGCGCCTCGCCCGCAGGTAGCGCCGGCGGGGAGGGCAGCGTGCACGGCATGTCCCGCCCTGTCTCCGCCTCGGCTTCAGGCGGCACCCTGGGCAGCTGCGGCAGTCCGCCGGTCAGCCCAACGGCCGTGGCAGCTGCCGCGGCCGCCCAGGCGGCAGCGGCCGCCGCCGCCGCGGCCGTTGCGGCGGCTGGCGATCCTGGCAGCGGCATCCCCGGCACGCCATCCATGTCGGGCGACTCGCTGAAGGGCCCGCTGTCGCCCCTGGGCGCAGCGCTGCTGCAGCAGCAGGCGCAGCAGGACGAGGCTGCAGCCGTGGCAGACGCGCTGGCGCTGCTGCAGGCCAGCGGCATGGCGGTGAACCACCTGGACCAAACCTCCCTGCTGGTGGCGCTTCACACGCTGGCGCTGTCGGGCAATGCGCTGCCCTCGCAAGGCGCCCTGGCGGCGCAGCTGGCGCAGGCCGCCTGTGCCGGTGCTGCTGGCGGTGGCCTCATTCGCCATGCCAGCGACGTGTACATGCAGGTGGGGCCTTTGTTTGGTGTGGTGGGGTCTTTGCTTTGAGAGTCCTGCTGTATATTGAGGCAGCTTGGAACATGGCTGGGCTTTGGAGGGTCAAGCTTCAGAAGTTGTGAAGCCCTGTAGGGTGACATGTTGCTTGCGTATTTGTGCACAACACTTGTTTCCCTTCATTTTTCGATAGCTACCACAGTCATGGCAACCAAGACTGGCGGAGTCTTTCTATTGGAGCTCTCAATACTACGTAAACCTGCGTCAGCAACACTGGCTAAGGAGCTGCTTGCCTACACCCCACTCGCCGCAGACGCGCGCAGCAGCGGCTGTGGCGGCGGCTCTCAGCCCGCCCGGCCACGGCCTTGTGTCGCACCGTCGCTCCATGGACAACTCCATGCTGGCCCAGCTCACCTCCCTCAGCCGTACCAGCCCTGTACCACTGGATGCCCAGCTGGAGGCTGCTGACATGGAGGGGTTCTTCCAGGCGGCACAGCAGGCTCAGCAGGAGGCGAGCTGCGGGGCGGCGGATGGGTTTGGCGCCGCTGACCTGGCACTTGATGCTGCAAGGTGAGGGGTCCTTCTTACCAGCGGAGGGGAGGGAAGGCGGTGCATGTGAACACGCAGGGGTTGGCTGTAGCCGGAGCGGCACAGTGAGCATGGTTCTGTAAGGCGGGGTATTATGTTGAGATGGAGATGGGATAAGGTAATGGCTTGCGGATAGCTGTTATGAGAGGGGGATGCTGGGTGAGTGAATCTGAAGGTACCGGATGTTGATATGGTATGAGGGGCTGCTTGCTCCTTCCCATGCAATGAGGGTTGTTGACATGTCCTTTGGCTGCCTTAGCAGCTGCTGCTGTGCTGTGCTGTCCATCAGCCTCCCTGTCAGAGTTGATTCAGAGCGCTTTGCCCCACCGGCCCCCTCCCACCACAACCTGCTGACTGACCAGTGGTACCCCCTCCTTGCCAGGCTGTCGCCCCTGGCCATGCCCCCGTCGCCACGCATAGCCGCCCTGTCCCCGGCGGCAGCGGCAGGCGTGCAGCTAAGCAGCTCGCTGCCTCCCGCCTCCCCTCGCTACCTGGCCTCCCTGGCCACGGCAGCGTCAGGGCCTTCCCCAGTGCTGGTGCCGCCCGGCTCGCCCCTGGCCCGCGCCGCGGAGCAGCAGCGGCACCGGAGCATGAGCCCAGCGCAGCAGGCACAGCAGGCGGGGCTCCACCGCATCGTGACGGTGGCAGCGGCAGCTGGGGCGCACCATGACGCGCCCGCCACCCCCGGGGGCGGGCTATCGGGGTTGACGCAGCCGCCCACGCCGCAGGTGAGGGGGGCCCCGCTGGTCTTGTAGGATGCTGCTGCTGATGGGTGCGTGCGAACGGGTTGTCCTGCCGCCCCCCCGTGTGCGGCTGCGACAACGACAGCGCATGGAGTCTGTGGGGTATTCTGACTCCCGCTGTGGGCGGTCCGGGGCATAGCGGATGGACCAGAAACATGAAGTGGACTGCTGCGCCGTGTCATTGGCTGCCCCGAGTGCGCACCACAGCTGTCCCGGCGGTCACCTGTGTGGTGCTGCCCCCCTTGCAGACCGCCCCGGCCGCGATGGTGCGAGACGCATGGAGCCAGCAGCTGTGCAGCATTGCCGAGGGGGCCCCGGCCCTGATGCCCTCTCTGCGCAGCGAGGGCGCGGGGCTGGCCCCCAGGCCCGCCTCCTCCGTGTACAAGACCCTCTCCGACTCCTCCGTGCTCGTCCGCAACCTGAGCTTTGAGAAGTGAGTGGCAGAGCCGGCGGTGTGCCTTGCAAGGTGCCCTTGGTTGCGTTAGAATCGGAGTCCTAGTCTGCTGCTGCCTGGGACATGCTTGCTTGGGTATGGGCTGGCTAGCCTGAAGCCTTTCATGCTACCCGGATGTTCTTTGGGAAGCCGGCCTAAGTTACAGGAGACTACATGACCCTGGAACAGGGTATGGATTTTCTGGCCCGTTCGACAACATCCTAGCTTGCCAAGCATGGAGCAGCTCCTGCCATGTTAGGGCAAGTGGCCAGTTTTGCTACTGACCCCCGTGTGGCAAAAATATTATTCCAACAGCCCCCTCTGCATGACCCTGATGCAGCATCCTTGCGGAACTACCCCGAAGTTCGTCCCAGGTGGCCCTGGCTGCCCAACAGCATGCAGCCGCAGCCGGCGAAGGTGGCAATGCGTGATGAATGCAAACCACGTGGTCGTGGAAGCTTGACGTGCCGCCTGACGTGCCGCCTGACGTGCCGTATAGCAGCATGCGACGGCAGCGAGCAAGTTGGTCAAGCAGCGCTGGACGTGGCAGGGTGTGCCGACTTGACATAGTTGCATCATGCGGCTGCCATGGGTGGCAAAGATGGTAATGTATGGCATTTCGACATAAGAGTGCCCATGTGTCCACCAGTTTTGGGACACCGCTATTTGCTAGGAAGAGGTGGACTGAGGGGCCCCAGTGGAGGCAGGGCGCCGAGGCTGCGCCTTCAGGTGCGGCCTTTGTTGGAATTGGGAGGGTCAGCAGTAGCAGCTGGAGTCTTCAAGGGAGGGTGCCTTAGTAGAGCTGCGGTGGGGGTCTTTAAAAGCAATCATACTTGTGGGTGTATTGCGGGTCAGGTTAGGTGGCGGAAGACGGTTTGGCAGGAGTTTGGGGGTTGGCTGGCGTGGCCATTCGAAAGGTGTTTGGGTGTTCAGAACTGAGCTGTCCAGTGAAGTGAGGCTTCCGATTGTAGGTGGAGGAAGCATCGGTTCCCACATGCATAACGACCGCGGTTGCATTGATCATTTAGTTCAAGCTGAGGATTAGCCAAGGGAGGACCTGCTGGTCAATTTGGTTTGGACCAGCCAGCCAAGTACCTTTTAATCGCCAACCTCTATTGTCCTGCCAGTGCGCGGCACGGGCAGGTATATTGATGGATGTCCGTTATGAGCGCATGCCGCATGTACATTATGAGAAGTTTGGCCCCGTTTGGTTGAAGCAAGGAGGGCCTCATTTTCCGTTTAATGAGGTATCAAGCGAACACACTATGGCACTGTTGTTTGGTTTATTCTCAGGTTTTTGCCTTAACCAGCGGCTTTCTTGTGTCCTGCACTGGTAGCTTTGTGTTTGTAGGAGGCTAGGGCTGCGCTCTATTACCCTGTGGCTCTGGCGGTACTAGCTGTCATCGAGTGCCACCTCGCTGTCTTTACAAGGGCTAGGTGGGTCGATAAGTCTGGCTGCATGCGTAGGTGTTGCTGGCCTTCTTGTGTCTTTCCTCTAAGCAAGCCTGGCTACACTTTTCACTTGCCTTGCAAGCTCTTGGAATGGGTGCAGCACGCACAGCTAGCCTCCTAGGGACCGCTGAACAGGCGCATTGAGTAGAACGAGTGATTTGCTGAGTTGCCCTGAGCTGGTAACACAGGACTCTGTTGGCATTGTGGCTCACCTGACCTTCCCTGGCTACCAGGACATGACAAGATATGGCATGCACTGCGCGTGTTGCCTGCTAGAGTAGTGGTTTTTGCTGATGTACCACGAGTTCTGGCAACTCTCCTGCCGTCTTGCTTGATGTGCGCCTCTGCACCGGGCGACATTCGCTTGGTCAATGTCTGTGCTATGTGGAACTACTGATTTGCACTACATGGAACCACTGATTCATGAGGGGCCGCTGGCCCACCTTCCCTGCTAGGAACACTTTCATGGTTATTCTTGGCCGATGACACCATGGGGCCATGCCTCCGTGATTCTGCTTTTGCTTGCGTTTGCCTGCATGTGTAGCTAGGGCTGCTGGTCATCCTGGCTTTGGACAGGAGACTTTCAAGTTGAGCTGGCTCCTGCTGTGCCTGCTTGTCGTGGTGTGTTTCGAGCTGGGCTATTGTATGGTAGCGGTCGCGAGGGTGCCGGTGGACAGTTGTCCCAGTGGGGCACGCTGATAGGTTGGTGTGATGGAGACTGTGCAAGGTGCTATGTCCGGCTCGCCTGTAAGCTGTGGCAGCAGTTGGGCAGAAGGCTTAGGAGAAACCCATGCCCCCACCACTCAAGCGAGCATTCCTGGGCTTTCCACACTCAATGGGTGGTTCCCCTCTCCGCTCGCTGGCACAGGCTGTCCGTGATTGGCCAGCTGCCGCTTCCACTAGTCAGGGAGGTGTTGCGCTGCCTCGCTCACTAAATGCACCCTATGGCTATGATGGCCGTGATATACTTTCCCCGGGTTGTGTAATGTGCCACTTTCAACAGATGCACGCTTGGCGAGAGACCAGCTCATAAAGTCAGGCAACCCCAGAGCATAACCCATGAGAGAGCGACTGGCTTAAAACTTAGGCAAGACTTGGGCGCATTCTGCATCCAGTCCTCTTCGTACAACTTCACTCTCACTCCCTCTTTGCACAACCTGCCACCCATGCTAATAACCTATATCCAATGCACGCCCCCGGTAAACCGCAATGCAGAGTGCACTGCTTGCCAACATAAATATGTGCTCAGCCCCTGTCAGCTTACAGCTACCTATCATCTGTCAGCTTTACATCCACTTGTCAGGTGTGCACGTCTAGCTGCAGGGGCCATCTGCACTGCCTACACCTCCCTGGGTATTTAAAGCTTCCAAGCTGGGAGAGCACAGGGCCAGGCACGTTGCGAGTTGCTGGTGAATGCTGGCAGGCCGGCTCTGCAAAGTACAGTGATAATCCTTAATGATAATCCTATGAAGGGTAAAAAATTTCAAACAGACAGATTCAAGAAGCGCAACGTGACAGCATGATTGCAGAACCTGCCACGCAATATGTGGTAACTGGCACAACGGCTGCCATAGCGTTGAAGACATGCATCCACTGCACGATAGGTGTAGATATCCTCGCAGGGAAGGCCTTTCTCCTCTGCTTCCTGCGCTGCCTCGCATGCACAGCATGTTATTAGTCATGGCATAAGGAAAAACTTCCTGCCGGTTGGATGTCCTGGCACACAATCTCCTACCGTTACAAATGGGAAACCTTCATAGCCAAGCAACGGAAGTAGTGTTAGAAGAGAGACCCGGTATCAGCTTTAGCAAACTGTTGCAAGCGCCAACGCTGGTGAGGATAGCTTCTAGAGGTTGTTTGCCACAGCGTGGAAGGAGTCCAAGGCTGCCCTGAATTCGTAGAAGCTTTGTGCGTTCTGAAACCGCGTGTCACACTGGTTTTCTGCATCCCTTAGTTCACAGCACTGCTTCGTAAACTGGAAGTACCTTCCTTTCCTCAGGTACGGGATCCTCTGTACTCAGCCGTGCTCAGCAAGCAGCTGGCAGCGTTGCAGTCGCAGCTGGAAGTAGAGGGAGCGCTGCAGAGGAGAGAAGGGTCCCATGGCTTTGGTGTGCTGCACCTGTGCTGCATCCTCAAGTGGCAAGGTGGTCTTGAAGCAGCCCTGCAGGTGGGTGGCGGTTTTCATAAAACAACTCCCCTCATGTCTCCAGCTGGTTGCCCAACTAAGCTGGTCTAGGCTGCTGCGGTGCCTTGGCTTTGTTGTCCCCCCCTACCCCCCCCCCCCTTGTAACTGTAGTCGCTGCTCCGCTCCGCAGGCGGGCGTACCAGTGGACCTAGCTAGCAAGAGCGGCTATTCTGCATTACACTTGGCAGCCTACAGCTCCTGGCTTGACGGCTGTCGAATCCTGCTTGAGCATGGCGCCAACGCTGAGCTGTGCACCCGCCGCGGGAGCAGCATGTGGCATTTAGCAGCCCAGCAGAAGGACCTGGCGGTGCTGCAGCTGCTTTTTTCCAGCGCAGACAGAGCGGCTATGATCAACAGCCTGGGGTTTCGGCAGCGTACACCCCTGCACCTCGCCGTGTTATGTCATGGTGAAGCTGCGGTTGTAAAGGTACGCTGGTGCTGCCGTCTCTTGTCGTCACATGGGACATTTATTCAGGTATCATTTCCAGCTAGGTCGTAGGGCTTACACACAAGTTTGGTCGGTCACGTAGCTTTTCAGTCAAACTTGATCGCGCCACTCACAGTGGAGCCTACCTACTTTGTGTGCAGTCTCTTATCGATGCTGGAGCAGACCCCAGCGTGTCTAACGAGTTCCTCAGCGCCATTACACCGCTCCACACAGCTGCGCACCACGGCAGGTGGGTCCTTAGAGGTTGCAGCACATCATGCAATTCTCGGAGTTGGGTATGACCATGCATTGTTAAAGCTCCTGGGCTCATTACGTTAGCCATGCTGCTTATATTGCTGCGCTGCATGCCTAACTCGTCTCTTTGAGGTACAGCTATGCCCTTGGAATCACGGGGCAGCTGCCGCCTCTGCAGGGTAGGAGCGATGCAAGTTTTGCTAGAAGCAAAGGCTAACCCCAATGCTGAGGATGACCAGGGCTGCAGCCCGCTGCAAGAAGTCTTTGCGCACCCCGGAATGCGGCACAGCGAAGAGAAGCTGCGGGCCATGTTTACGTTGCTGCGCAATGCGGGGGCCGACATCAACCGCCTGCTACCCGAGAAGGTAGCAGGGTTATGTTTTTAGTTGATATTTTGCATCATGCTTGTTTCTGTTATTCAAGATTAGATTCTGTCCAGCTGGAGTAGTTTCATTATTGTCATTGGTGCTGGTGGGGTCGGTGAGGCATGTCATTTGGTCTGGTTATGTGCTTGGCAGCACTGCAGTAGCTAGTGTGCATACTGGTCAGCGTAGCGGTTCCGAAAATGTATGTTGTGTTAATGGTGGTGCAGGGCTATTCTCTTCTGCACTTTGCGCTGTCGTCGTGTGAGGAGGAGAGCACGGTGGAGCTCCTGCTGAAGTCGGGCGTGGACCCTAGGCTAAATATCAACATCAGTCTCAACCTTTTCGACCCACGCAGCAAGTCCACCATGCTGCACAAAGCGGTTAAACGCGGCTGGGAGGGTGTAGTGGAGAGCCTCTTGTCTTCAGGTCAGTAGGCGAACTGGGCCTTGCCTGGTTGCAGCAAGACGAGCAGAGGAGTCTGTAAATAACCGATGTTTGGTGCTGATGTTTGGTGCTGTGAGCCTGTCTCGGTGACCTGATGAGTTTAGTAGGCTTGTTGAGGTGTCGTCGGCCTGATGCTGCAACCAAAGATTCCAATGTTAGCTGTAAAAAGCCTTGCAGGTGCTGATGCGACCATCAGGGATCGCGACGGCCTGCAGCCCCTCCACGTCGCAGTTCTCAGCAAGCACACTGGAGTCATCAAGGCGTTGCTAAAAGCCGGCGCCGATGCGCAGGCAAAGGGCCCTGACTGCTACCCCAGCTTCGCACAGTGGAAGACAAAACGTGGCATGCAGGCCCTTCAGGTGCGGGGGCCGTTTTGGGGGCATGTGTTTCTCCGCGCACTACCTTGTGCTTCCTTGCGTGGCAGCGGCGCACGTTTTGTGCTAAGAGGTGTTTACACGGCACCGACTGCTTGCAGGCTGAGTGTTAGGGTTGTGGCAGAGTGACTGTAAAGGCCAGCCATTACAAACAATGTCAGGGTTAAAGCTGAGCCTGTGGCTGAAGCAAGGTTTAGTGACCAAGTATCCTCATGCCCCCATTCAGGCGCTGATGGAAATGGAGCCCGCTGGTGGAGCCGACCCCTTGCTGCAATTACTGGGAGACCCTGAACAAGGTGGGCTGTCGCCATTGACATGATATCACATTGGCCACCAAGTCGCATTGCAAGGTTGTTTGCGTCAGCACGTGATTGATTGGGGTGTGTGCATGTTTTGCAAGCTGTGCGCTTGGTGCAGCTGCCAGAGCGCCTGAAAGCATGCAGATTGACACTTGTGACTTTTGTTGGTGCTTGCAGAGATGTCTGCTGTCGACCTAGCCTGCTGTGTGATGCCTCAGCACATCCCATCGGTGGAAGTTTTCCTTGATTTTGGCGTCCGACCGTCTCAAGGCGCCCTTGACCGTGCAGTCCTGCATACTCCCATCATGAGGTTGGTGGACGTTTTGGTGTGGTTGGTGCAGCCTGCAGCATCGCAACCCTATATTGCCAGGAGGAAGGGTTGTCACGGATGCTTGCGCTATTCATTATGAAGGGTGGGAGGGAACAAACGCTAGGGGACTCTCATGCCTTACAATTTAGAGGCAGCAGGCCTGACGGCTTGTTGTTGTCTTGTTTGCAGGACGGTTGTTGAGCGGCCCTTCTGGAGGCCGGAGTTGCTGCCTTCATTTCCTCCCCGCTACAAGTCCACTGTCCAGGAGGCGCTGCGCTGCCTGGCCCGTGCGAGTACCACCGCAGGTGTAGAGCTGCCTCAGAATGTCGTTGCTGAGATCCTCAATAAGATGGCCTACCCTGTGTCTCAGTGGGCGGACGAGGCGTGGTTGACCAAACAGCTGCAGCTTCAGGAAGGGCAGCTGGCTGAAGGAGATGGTGCCGCAGCACCTGCTGGCCTTGGAGCCGCAGCTGTTGCCGCACCGGCTGGCCTCGGAGCCGCCGCTGCTGCAGCCGGGCCGCCGGCAGGGCTGGCTGGCCTGATGGGCAACATCTTCCAGCAGCTGCAGCAGGTGTGTGGGTGGGTGCAGCAGGTGTGTGGGTGGGTGCCTGTTCCAAACTCGACAGCTGGGCTACTTCCTTTGTTCATGGGTGTGTCTGTTGGATTTTGAGGTTAGCAGATGCCAGTCGCCTTGCTCATGGGCAGATCTGGGGCACCCTCCAATGCTGCGTTAGTGCTGGGACTGTTTCCATTGGTGCTATTAGCTGGTTTCATTTCACTTTTTGAGACTTGTACCTATGTTGCCCTTGCTCCTCCCATTTCACCTGCAGGGCATCCAACAGGCGCTTGGCGGTGGTGAGCATGGAGATGAGGAGGCAGCTGGGCCTGGTGGCGGGGCTGCTGGTGCCCTGGGTCAGGACGACCACCCCCTGCCACCTCTGGGTGACCTGTTGCCGCCTGGTCTTCAGGAGCATGTGGTGCAGGCACAACACCATGCTGCGGGCCCCAACGTACATGTGGTCCAGCTTGAGTTGAACGTGCCCATCCACCAGCTGCTGGGCCCAGGCCTTCTCCCACCAGCTGCCGGGATGATGCCGCAATTTGGGGTGCCGGGGCTCATGCCCTTCGGCCTCCCTGGGATGCCAATGCCAGGCCTGTTGCCCGGTGGCCTGTTCCCTCCATTTTTCATGCTGGATGATGAGGACAGCGATGAGGAGATGGAAGGGGGTGAGGACAGTGATGATGAAGAGGGCGGTGTTCCCCCTCATGCACCCCCACAGCCAGTGCATGCACCTCTGCCGCCTCAGCAGCAGCATCCCCTGCAGCAGGCTCCGGTTGCCAGTCCCAGCAGTGCGCGGAGTGGGCACAGACCGCAGAGCTTGCCAGCCAGCCCTGACAGTATGCCTTCGTTGCTTGAGGAGGGGTGGGGCAGAGGAGACAGCAGGTCAGACGATGAGGACGCGCCAGGCCCCTCAGCTCGCTCTGGCAGTAAGCGTAGCAGCGGGCAGATGCGGTATAACCTCCGTCCTCGCGACAGCAACAAGAAACGCAAGCTCGAGTAAGGAAGAGGACGGGCAAGTGGCTTGCTGTGTGTATGCCAAGATGTTTCGTTCCCTACCCATTACGGGTGGGTGCCAGCCTTGGTCTAGTAGTCTAGTCTTACAGCTTTCCACCACCCTTGCGGGTCAGTCACAATCTTGTCACACCTAGAAATGAATCTCAACCAGGCTGCTACTAGGCAGGCACTCACTACCGTTTGCTGCAGGCTGAACCACTGGATTCTACCACAATGGAACGACCTTGGGTCTTGAAATCACAGCTAGGATTGACACACTGACAGTAACCGGTTTAATGGCATGCACCACTCGAGCGCTGCTAGCTGGCCGCCACCCCTTCATCACATGGCTCGCTAGCCCTCGCTTTCATGGATATGGAGGCTTGAATCCTCAACTTGGGCGCCTTAACTCCAAGCCGCCCAGCTAGTATATCGGCCGGGGTTCGATCTGGGGCTGGGGTGCATGGGTGTCAGACGGGAAACTCCCAAAACCCGTCCAACCAGTGCACATGGGGATTGGGATTAGGGAGCCCCAGTGCACACAGGAGGAGTAAACTCAACTCGCTCCCAGCACCACACAGTCCATAACCAATCGTGTTTAAGGTCCACGACCACGACCAGCCTTGGGATATATTGAGAATGCTGCGGCTGGCGATTGTAGCATTAGGAACCCAATCGAACCTGTCTCAGTACCGTTTCATGACAATGCCTTCGTTAACCGTTGTTCATTTTTACTCTAGCTTGTAATTTGTGTGTTCCAACAAGGCTGGCATTCTGCTTGCATATTGCGAGCCGTTGCACTTTGGTACGCTGCTTAGATGATCTGTCATAAAACTTGTGTATGCATTTGTTTCGGGCATGCTACTCTGTCACACTATTATGTTGCACGTTTTCATGCATGGCCGTGAGGCTGGTTATCCCTGCTGGACTGCTGAGCTAGAATTGTTGAGCAAACAGCTGAAGCATCCTCTAAGCTCACCTGTGGTGCTGCAGTGAAAGCCGTCCTAGCTCATCTACCCCACTATCTTGCTGTTAGGCAAGCAATGCACGATTTTGCTAAATTGTGATCCAAGTTATTTGACCAAGGAGGAAGGCAACAGAAAACGGACAGAGCTGGGGCGCTTCGGCGCTCTTGACTAAACCTTTTATCCGATAACCAGTTTATGAAAGCCACGCGTCGACCGCGAACTATCTTACTGCTCGACAACCTCATGAATAGAACTGGACAGCCTCGCGTGCTGCATCATGCGTATCACACTGGCAGTAGAGGATGGGAGTAGACAGGGGATATTGCACGAACTGGGGGTTCACTGCACTGATGGCATAGTGGTAATCAAGGCTGAACCAGAGCAGTTACAGACGGCACTGATAGCAGCAAGGGTGCAGTGCCTCTCCAAGGTGTGGTTATGACTTAAGAAGTTTGTCTCCTTGTCCTTGCTGGCCAGCACCATAGCAGGGCAGGTCTTATTGATCAGCATATCACGCTTGGCAAAAGTGCCTGACAGCGCAGGTTGAGGCATACTTCCTGCAAAGCAATTCCGACCTGAGGAAGCCCATCAATGTGAGGAACGAGGCTGCGGCAATTTCGCTGCTGCTGCCGCTTATTGAAGGCACAGGCACGTGGACAACTCCTGCTGACTGCGATTGCTCTGTCTAGCTTGACCTCCTTGCCGCAGCTCTGCTGACAGCATGGAACCATGATAGTCACCCGGTTCTCAGCAAAGATATGTCCAAGTTGCACAGACTGCAGTGCAGCAACAACAGCAAGCCCGCTATGCCGTCTGGAGCCCTGGATCAAATGTAGAAAAGCTCTGAACATCCTTGGTGTGGGCAGGTGACAAGGATGTGGTCGCCCTTCGGAGGCAGCTGTTGAAACACAGCGAGGCTTTCTGGCCCGAGTTCATCTCTGGTGACGCCAGCCAGCGCAGGCAGGGGCAACCTCCTCCACAATATCCTGAGGAAGAAGACAGGGGTCCCGAGGCAGCATTTGAAAGGCAAGCGCTCGCTTGTACTTGTTGCATTGGCCAGTGGCATCCGGGCCGCAACCACGCTGGATGGACCTTAGGTCATAGGACAGATGGGCTTGAGTTGTGCTGTGTGTTCGATCCTTACAGCGTGTGTACAGCGATGGCCCTATCGGACATGCCCAGCTGGATGCAGATGCAGATTTGGTAATAACTGCTGTTTTGCAGCTGGGCCAGGAGTCAGGCTATCACCGCCGGCATCCGGCTGGCAAGCTTTGGCGGGCTGCGAGGGTGTGCCGCCGCGCGTGACCTGGCGCCAGGGGATCTGATGCTGTCGATTCCCCAGGATGCCCTTGTGTACGAGGACACCATCAAGGAGACTGACCTGGTGGGCTGGGAGAGCAGCTGGTAGCTGCCTCTCGCCTCGAACCTGGCCCGTTGGGGGACCCGCCAGGACCACAGGCGACTAGGGAGGTTGCTGCTGTGGCAGGCTGTGGCGGCACCTCTGAGGGGACCCACGGTGCCTCACCACCCGCCTTGAGCGCAGCGCGTTGAACGCCTGGAGCTCCCAGCTCCCGCCCCAGAAGCCAGTAATTGCAGCCTGTCTGCCCCCTCTCTTTGTCTCTGTCATGGACGTCCCGACCGGCATCGATGTGCTGCGGCTCCTCCCTGGCACGCTCGGCTGCAGGGCGCCATGCTGCTGGCGATCCCCAACATCACTGTTGACAACCTGCTCATCATCTTCACGATGATTGACCGGCATGACCCCGAGTCCAAGTGGGCGCCCCTCTGGGCCTCCCTGCCGCAGGCATACTACACAGGCAGGTGCAGGCACATGGTGGGCAGGCTCTTGGGGAAGCAAGGGTGACTTGCATTGGTCATCAACTTGCTGTCAGCTCCTACCATTCAAAGACTACCTGGTGCTTATGACCCTGCTGGAGCATGCCCCTGCTGGTCCTGTCTTGAACTGGACCGGGTGTAAATCAAATCCTAAAGCCGCATGGCCTGACGGTTGCCCGTGCATGGCTGCAGGCCTGAGCTTCCCTGCACCCCTGGTTGATGCCTTGGCTGGCACCGCTGCACAGCTGGAGATACAGCGGGCCCAGGCGCACCTACGGTCCCAGGTGGGTCCACCATCTGCTGCCTGGCACACCCTCAGGTATGCCCTCAGGTACCCTGGCCAGCAAAGAGTTTGGGGCCAGTGATCAGCTGCGCCGCCTTGCAGGCCCGCACACGACTTTTTGTGAGAGTGTGATGATGCTGTGGAGGCAGGCGGCTGGGGCCCGCGGCCAGCTTGCTGCAGTGCTGCTGGGGGATGTCCTGCGTTGCTGGCTGCCCACGCTAGGCCTGCTGGTGTCCTCCCCATCCCGCCGCTCTTCTGGCCCGGCAGAAGGGCCATTCCAGGCATATGGGTCCCTGCTCCAGAGGCCTCGCTGCACTCTAACCTCGCTGCACTGATGGCCTGGTGTTGGATGGGTGCAATATGCTGCACTCTAACCTCGCTGCACTGATGGCCTGGTGATGGATGGGTGCAGTATGCGGCTACCCGCCCCCTGCTGGACATGCTCCTGGCGGCCTACCCTCAGCACCTGGACCCGGCCTGGTTTGAGTACCAGGCGTACCTCTGGGCCACTGAACTCTGGTACTCCTACTGCTTCGAGGCAAGTTACTGCTGTTGGGGGCGGGACCCCTGCGTGCAGGGTAGGACGGTGCTGGCACGCGTACTCAGAATGCCACCTCTTTTGCGTATGGCATCCGCCCATGTTTTTGGGAGCCCACTTGCCTTGACCTGGCCATGGCCCGCTTGGTAGCTGGCTCCTGCCAGTGCCACCTGCTGGGCCTGCTGTGCAGGTGGAGTTCCCGGGGCGGCAGGGCTCGCCCAGCGTGCCCGTCATGGTTCCCTTTGCCTGCCACGTCAACCACTCCCCCTGGCCGCATGTCGTGCGCTACGGCAGGGTGAACCCAGCGACGCGGACCCTTGACTACCCCGTGTTCAGGCACTGCAGCCAGGGGCAACAGGTGAGGGGCCCTGGGGAGAAAGGGTGGGGCTGCCTGGTTGGGTGGGTGGGTGCGTGGGCAGTGCATGAGCAGTTGGGAGATGTGCAGGTGTTGGGTGCCTGTGCTGATTGCCGATTACAGAGAGGTATGTCGCAGGCCCGCTGCTACGTCCTAGAAAAGCCGCCCTGACACATGCATCACTCGTTCGTTCGTGGCTCTTGGGAGGGGACCAGTTTGTTCATTGTGGAGCAGCATGGCCTCTGGGGCCCTGCAGGCATTCCTGAGCTACGGGCCTGTACCCAACCTCAAGGTCCTGTGCTACTACGGCTTTGTCATCCCCAACAACCCCCATGACCTAGTGATGCTGAAGCTAGAGGTGAGGAGGGCCGCCTGTGATTTGCTGCCACAGCGGGCCTCATGCCATGCTGCTGCTGTCTGCCCTCCCATTGCCATGGTGCATCCTGTACAGCTGCTGAGAGGTGTGAGAAGGTCTGTGCGGTGACCTGGAGACCGACGGGATCGACGGATGTGACCTAACCTTCTACCCTGGCAATTACTGAGACTGGGGTGCGTCCAGACGTCTCCTTCCCTCCATCCAAACGGCACCTTACCCATTGCCAACAGTTCTGTGCGCAGTCCCCACCCACAACCCGGGCCTTGGTTGTGCATGCAGCCACCTGAAGGCGAGTTGGCTGCCCAGCAGCAAGCGGCCCTGGACAGGCATGGCCTGACGCTGGAGCACAACCTACAGGTTGGGCCTTTCTCCAAGCAGGCGAGTACCTACTACCACGAGCCCTGGGAGCACGTGGAAATGTTGGGCTGGGATGATGCCGTATGCGTGTGCAGGGTGGCCTGCCGGGGTACGGCACCAAGCACGGCCTCAGATGGTGCCGCCCGTTGCTGGCGCAGCCCATGACAGGCCGAAGTTGTCGCGGCTGTGCAGCAGGCACAGCAGGTGTGCTCCCTGTCAGACATGAGCAACGCGACCAGCTGCTACCGCAGCGGCAATGAGAGCGGCATCTCACAGGCGTCGGCCTGACCATCCCCCCAAGTGCTCCCCTGCTATGCAGCTCCTGGGATGCCTGCGTGTGATTGTGGCAACCCCGGAGGAGCTGCTACAAGTGGTGGAGGAGGGGGCGGTCCCACAAGACGGGGCCCTGTCACCCGAGAATGAGGTCCAGGTGGGCGGCTAGCCTTGTCGTTGTGGCTTACGTTGCTGAGAGGACCTGTGGACCGGTCGACTGTTTAACATAATAGCGGGGAAAGCAGGGCATGATCTAGGGGCTTCCCGGTTATGGCTGGGCATTCTGGGGCCCTTACTTGGTAGCACAGCTGAGGACGTGAGGACACTGAAAGCATCGCTGTTTGTGCGGTCATACCCGGTGCCCTGTGAGTACAACGCCAGTCCAACTCCCTGCGACAGCACCCCTAACTATGGTTAAGGCAACGTGAGGTAGCAGGCCTCATGGTTGACTCCCTGCACCGGGGACTCCCAGCAGGGATGAAGCTTTGGGGCGAGCAGTAGCCTGTCGCATGCACGGCTGATGGATTTTATAGGAAGCATGAGCACTGCAGCGGCCCTGCTCATCCATCGCCGCCAACAACTGGCGGCCTTCTGTAAGCGACGAGCGAAGCCCGGCACGCGCCATAGGAGCCCTGTGCTGTATGGTGAGAGGCGAAGTGTGCATGACCCTTCCCTGCCCCAAACAGGCGCTGGCGACGCTAGAGGCCGCCCTGCTGACGCTGCTCGAGCCTCTCTACAGCTCCCAGCTGCTCCAAGGAGGAGCGCCAACCGTGGGGGCAAGCCCAGCAGGGGACGGCTGGGACACCCCTGAGGCACAGCAGGTGGTAGCGGGTGCCGCAGCCCCATGCCAAGGGCAGCAGCACCCACGGGAAGGAGGGCGGCAGCAAGAGCAGCAGCAACAGGAGGCAGGGGGTCAGCAGCAGGAGGAGCGGCAGCGGAAGCAGGAGGGGGAGGAGGAGGGGGATGGTGAGGAACAGCAAGCACTTCATGTGACGTCCCATGCGGGGGTGGTCAAATGCAGCCGGCGCAATGAGAATGGGATGGATGACGCCTGGGAGGCCAGCCGGCACTTTTGTGAGGTGTATGTGCGGGGCCAGGTGCAGATCCTCGAGCACTCATTGCAGGAAGTGAGGAGGCTCCTAGCTGTTGCTGAAGTAGTCAGCTGAGCCTGGATAAGCACTGGGGCGTCCAGAGTTACCGGATGCAAAGCCCCTAGCTAGGTAGCCACTTTGGGGGAGAGGGTGGTGGGACCCTGAAACCCTGTTTGGTGAGTTTACAGTGATAGGCAGGCGTTTCTGTGATATGCCCGGGCTGATAAAGGCAACATGCCAGAGCTCTCTAGGGGCTGCTGCCCTTGGAAGATAAAAAGAAACAGCACAGTATCATGGCCAAACGCGGCAGGCCAGGGCATGTATGTACAACGATCTGGCAAGGAGGCCTGTGGCTGTGGCAGGCACGCAAGGTAGTGCATCACAAGGCGTGCCATGTCAGATAGTCAGGCAAGCACTATCCGCACGACAGAAAAACAGAGACTGTACACTGACGTAACCCTTAGTCCTTGGGTGCAATGCACCCCTGCAGTGCTTGACAATGACAGCCACCATGAATAAATCAGTGTTCAAGACCTTCCAAAATTGTGCACATGAGCGCAACACGTCTTCAACAGATGCGTGCCCAGCGCTGCCAGCAGGATTCGGGCTCTCTCCCCTACCAACCCCATGTGCGTGCCTCTTTCAAAGATACTTACTCCATAGAACCCTGTCCGCCCAGTATACCCAAACCTCCTCTCTGACCGCATTACCTGGCACCTAAATTAAGAAATATAAAGTAGGACTGGATCAAAACACAGGCCAGACCCAGGGCACAGTTCCACCCCCCCTGCCGGTACAGTTCGCCAGTAACTCTTCTCTCTCTCTCTGCACCGCCTGCCACCATGAACAAAGATGACGTCCGTACCCCTGCCAGGGCACATGCTGCACAGTGCCCCTGGCTTCCTGCCTCCTCCTCGCTCAAGGGCACTGTGCAGCACAGGCTGTGGCCGCAGTGGCCCCCTCTCCCTGCTAGTGCCAGCCTCCCATGGGCGGCGCAGAGGGCGGCCCGCCTCCCCTCGGGAGGATACCCCTCAGCCCGTGGAAGTACCCCACCACCTGCCCTGGGATCTCTGCCAAAAGCTCCTGTGCGATGGCCTGCATGCCGCCCTTCTCCCGCAGCGTGGCCTTGAGCGGCACGAACTGTACGATGTCACGCTGTGCCACCCTGCCCTTGTAGCTCACAGGCTCCTTGTCCCCGTCCAGGACCTGCAGCAGCAGCAGCAATAGTATATAATCTAGTAGTATAGTAGTATATAATAGAGTAGTACCTAATATACCCTGACAGGCGAGGGGTGCTAGGGCATACTGCACACGCGCTCTCTGTGGGTCCCAATTGCGCGGGATGTGCGGCAGCATGGTCAGGTGGCGGTGCAATGTTCCAACTGGACTGCAGTAGACGAGGGATGCGCCAGAGCGGGGTGGCAGGGGCCCAGGCACGCCACTTGAGTTGCCACTTGTAACAGTTAGTGCAGGGTCAGGTGATTGATGACGGGGCCCCATGCTGCTTCGTCACAGTGCGCTGTGGCATCCCGCGCAGCGGCTCACCATGCGACTGTGACATTTCTTACACTCCCGCCCCTCCCCTTGGGGCACACACTACTACCACAATAGCCAGGTGGTACCTGCCTGTTGTTCCCAGGCTTACCTCCATCGCGTCGAAATCGGCATCACCCACCCCCACAATCAGCAGGGAGAGGGGCAGCCCCGAGGCTTCAACTATTGCCTCCTTGGTCTGGTCCATGTCCATGATGCAACCGTCAGTAATGATGAGTAAAACGATGTAACCCAGCCTGCACACACAAAATCTAGCCCCGCCAGTCAGTCGGGTATGCCAGCCACGCCCCAAAGATAGCTGTCCTACTTGCTTGCGTGCAATGGAAGATGAAGTTACCCCGCTGAGAGGACTTCACTAGGCGGGCTTGAGCACTGCTACCCACCCTGGCCCTGCTGCTGCCTGGCGTGCCATGTTGGCTGCCGCTGTGACGACGGGGGAGAAGAGGGTAGGCCCCGACAGCTTGAGGGTTGGGAGGGTATCCCTGCACCATTGGAACCAACGTGTATCCCCAGAAGTATGGGACTGTATGAAGTGAGGTGTACAGGCACACAACGTACCTGCTGTGGGAACTCGACAACATGGCAGAAGTCCCACCTTGTTGCAGGTCGGAATCACCCAAGAGGTCGCTGCTGAACGGGGACACCCTGCTGTTGTTGTTATATCCCTCAGCTGTCATTGCTACATGGCAGCGACCATTAATTGCGTTCCATCTTTCAGCCAGGCACTTGCCTGTAAGCCCTCAGGATGCCTTGCACGCCCTCCACCTCTGGCTGCCCAGGGGACCCACCCACGGCAAAGCAGTGGCTGACGGTGAAAGACGGAGGCAGCGCAGCACCTACAGCCATCAAGCGTCCCGGGCACAGCCTGTTCAGATACTTGCCAACCTTGGTTAGCGATTTCGCTATAAGCAGATGCCTCTTATGACAGACCCTGCCAGGGATGCAGTCCGGCACCAGTCTACCAGACAGCCCGCCGGCACCGTCTATCGGAACCACTATGACGTGTTGGAGCACCAGGCATCTCCTGTGGCACATCAACTGCCGGCCGGCTGGCACTCACCAAAGCCCCAGACAGGGAAGAGCTTGTCCGTGTCGTAGTGCTCCAGCACACCCCCAACAGCCTTGATAGCTTCTGCTCACACACATGGGCAGAACATGGGCACGGTGGGTATGTAGCAGGTCAGCATGTGGCAGGACAATGACAGGCGTGAAGAGTGAAACATTCCTAGGGCAGGCCATATGTGCATGGAAGCGAAGCTAGAATACAGCACGGCTGGTAAGGACTGAAGGCCATGCACAGGCCCCAACATGGGTCGGATGGATAATGGAAAGGCCCGAAGGCAGCTTGTTGCCGCTGCTCCAAGACTGCGCTTCAAGAACATTTTTCATGACTCAGACAGGCAACCAGGGCGCCTGGGTTGGATACCTCGATGCCAACTGCAATCCGGAAGAAATACCTAGGGAAGATACCCACCCTCATACATGGTGGGCGCTGGACTGAGGAAGTGCAGGCTGCTGGGCATGCGGGGGTCGCCGTTGCTGCCGGTGAAGTCGATTGCCACGGCAAAGTTTAACTGACAGCCACCTGCAAAGTTGCTGGGGCAGCATGTTATAAGGGATCCCGGCTGACGCGCCGAGCTCCTGGGAGTTGATTCACGCTGCAAGGGGCTGGAGCACGCTTTCCTCAGCTCATGTGCAACTGGCTGAGCACAGACTTCACCACTCTCCGCACCTCCCCACTCCATTCTCAATTGGGCAACCTAGCCAGCCACTAGCTATGCAACTGCAGTAACGTTTTTGAGCAAGCCCGCAGGCACGCCACCCACCTGTGATATATTGCAGGAATGAAGGCCGAGGCTTCACCGTTGCTGAGCGAACGACCAGCACGCCGGAATTTTGATACCCCTTCCTGCCGCTTTTCTTGGGATTCACCAAGTCCACCATGGGACTGGGAGAGGCTGCTATGGTGAGAAGCTGGTCCAATGATGTCTGGCACTCGCCAAGGAGCCGGTGGGAGCCATTGTTCTCGTAATCCAGCACCTGTGCAAGGCGACTTACATCACATTCAATAACAAAGAAATTGTACAGTGGGGTTTTTAGTCCAGCATAGGAAGTGAGCGAGATTGGCAGCGGCAGCTGCATGCCGGTCTGTCACACATGTGGGAGTTAGCTTGGATGTACTACTGGGTGCAGGACAAAAGACACACATTGCACAGTTTATCGCAGCAGGACATGTGCCCCACTGTTCGTGGCCTCTGGGTTACCTCTATTCTCAGTGGGCGCGCCCCGTCAGCGTTGCACAGCTGCCTGATGTCCACCTCTATGGGCTGCCACACGGGGTCAAGGTTGTTGTCTTTCACCTGCATGCAAGCTCTTATCTGTCGTCAGGTTGAAACCCACACCCAGAGGCAATCACCACTGACGGACCATGTGGCAAAAGGGGAGTGGTCCCTGACATGGTGGAAGCTGCGCTGGCCATGTCCCACTGTTGTGAACAGCATCTCCTACTCTCCCACCTCTGTCTTCAGCACTGGGAGCCAGTCGCCCCCTTCCCTCAGCCTCAGCACGCGCAGGAAGGGGTCACTCTTAGAGAAGCGCTCCACGTTGTCAAGGTTCTTGGCAGAGAAGGCAAGGTGCACCTGCAGTGCCACACGGTGGCCTCAACCTCATGAGCTCTAGTGAGGCTGGGCGGCTGGGTAACAACCACACCCCTGGCGCTATAGTGTTACAAGAAGACAGAGACAGAGAAAGCAACATACAGTGGGCTGCACCGTAAACTACGGATCCTGCCCACCCTTGGGGCTTTACTGAGGGGTCTGCAAGCAGGATGAGGATAAGAGCCAGCTGCGCACAGAAGACCACATGTGGGACCATACCGTTGCCTGGGCCTGTGACATCTCCTCAGCAGTCACCACCACGCAGCAGGCCTGGGACAGAGTAAGTCGAGGGTGGTCGGAAGAGCGCGACAGCTGCCGCTCAAGCCGTTGAGAGGGAGCCGTCATTACGCTAGAAAGGAAGAATGTCGTCTCGCCTGCAAAAATGCCCACCATACAACTGCATGTGCCAGCACCCTTCCAGGCCACAAATTGGAGGTTTCATAGACCTGGGTCTCGGGAAGCCACAATTCCAAAGGCGGCTGTGGCAGCATGCTGCATGACAACCACTTAAAGTTCCCATGAGCCACTTGGTGTCAAAGCGTGGAAGACACAGCTGGTTATTTGGACAGGGCACTATAAGGGGTCCAAGGGGGAGCATGAGCAGCCATACCAGCGGCCAGGCACCACACAGGCGCTGCTATCTTCACCACAGCCCCTCAACGCATCCTCAAGGGCAGCCCATACCTATGTACTCTTGCCGTGACAGATCGAGGTCGGAAGAGCGCTGCACTGCTGGCGTGTCCACATCGTACACAACCACCTTCAAAGGCTGCATGGCCTCGAACGTGTACCGCATAACAACGGATGTCGTGAAGTCCGGGTCTGCAAGACACAGTGAGGAGGCGGCTCCACACATCTTGCTCAAGAAACAGCCCTGGTGGGAGTGTGTAGGTGTGGACGCGGCACCCCTGCGGCCTCTGCACCACTTTTGAACCTAGAGATGATGTCAACACTTCCATCCATTCCTCAGGGGTACAGGCTTGAGGCCAGTTTCCACGTGGGAAGTGTCGGGCCACGGTTGCTCACACCACCATTTACACACTCGAGCACGATGCACTTGTCAAGGCTCACCATGCGTGTTCTGGATCACTTCGGTGCGCCCAACCTCGTGCCAGTCTCGTGTTTTCCCCGGCTTGGACTGGTACAGGATGACTACTGGATCCGATTTACTGCAAGCAGGTTGGAACCTAACCATTACGAGCATGCCTTCTTCCCACTGACAGTAGTGAGAGGAGGCCTAACCGGCTTGAGGGGCCCAGATGCAGGTGGCACTGCTGCTTCCCAGCCAGACCGGAACCACCACTGACCTGAGTGTGTCCATCTTGGGGAGGTGTC
This sequence comes from Parachlorella kessleri, assembly GCA_001598975.1. Lineage (NCBI taxonomy): Eukaryota > Viridiplantae > Chlorophyta > Trebouxiophyceae > Chlorellales > Chlorellaceae > Parachlorella > Parachlorella kessleri. The sequence goes on from BBXU01002530.1 coordinate 35,388, forward strand.
TGCAGCCGAACTTGAGCTCAACCTGAGAGCCCATGTCTGCGCTTCCAAGCACCATGGCTGCTGCCTGGGCTGCTTCTTGGCCGTCTATCTGGTCCTGGCTTGAGTTGGTTATGCCGCCCTCGGCCCCCTTGTCTGGTGCTGACTGTGTGCAACCCATTCTTGAAAGAGGTCTCGCTCACTACTGGTCAAGGGGTCTCTAGCCAGCGCATGCACCTGCAGGTTTCAGAACGCTTCGATCAGTTCCGCTAACCAACTTACAAGTAAACAATAATGAAATCTACAAGTGTCGAGATATGGGGAACTATGATGCGCCGGTGACACACCGCGTGTGTGAGTAAGACATGCATTTTAGTCACCTTTGCGCGTTGGCTTCACGCTCACCGCCAGTCCTACCAACAGACGTGTTGCAGCGCTGATCCAGACGACCTTACGGGCAACTCATGGAGCTCTCATGCAATCATGCAGATCGGTAGCCATCCTGGCGCCTCGGCGCCTCAAGGTAACCGCGGGTAATCAAGCAAGTCTTCGCAGTAGAAGACATCGCGCATCAGGGCTCAACAACCACTGCACTCTGCACGGGGGACAACCTGAGAGAAGGCCAGACTAGATGGCCTGATAACTGATCCTAGGCACTCGTTACCGGCAATCAGCCTGCCAACGAGTTGCTAGGTACTCCTTCAGGCAGGAAAGGTCAGATGTCCAACATATGGAGCGCGCCACCCGACCCATGCCTCCTGGCCAAAGCAGCGTTCAAGAAAGATGGCGCTGCTCTCACAAAAGGCCTGCTCACAATATTCCCCGGAAGGCTGACTTGGAGCCCAGACGACCCCAACAGCACCCAGGTCCTGCAGATAGACAGAGGCCCTGGTCTACGTAAGTCTGAAGTATACAGGAAGTGCAGTGCGCCCGGTGCCGAGCTGCCTTGCATTTCGGCAGGCTGTCTCCTTGAGCCTTGAGGCTTGCCAGGTAAGCTTATGTCAAGCCCACAATGCCTTCCATGCAGGGACGCAGCGTGCACCCAACAAGCCATTCATCAAGCTGGACAGCGCTCAGGGGGCGACAGTCTTGCAGTTTGACACACTTGACGACCGCGACCTGGTTGTAGAGGTGCTGGCCTCCAAGGTCAGTATCGAATTGTGACAGGCCTTGGGCTGCCTTGATAAGCATGGGTTGGTGCTGAGGTTTGAGATGAGGTGGGTTGGCTCACGGATGGCTTGAGGTGTGGTCTGCCGCATTGCATGGCACAGCATCGGGCAATGGCATCTCGCTTGGTGCAAGGATTGCACTTCAAGCGCCACACACCCCACAGCTGTCGTACGGTTCACAAGGAGCGCTACACCCTTGGCAGGCACTGGGCCCCAGCTCTGCCACGGCTGTTTCCAATGTCGGCAGCAAAGTAGCAACCGGGCCTGACGCGGCACGCAAACGTGAGCTGCTACAGCAGAACAGGTGCGACAGTAAGCAGGCGCACTTGCCGCCTGTTGCTTGTAAGTGGCAGGGTACTAAGAGATGGGCTTGGGTGCTCACGTAAAGCTTGTATGATGGTGTGCCTTTTCAACTTGGCAAATTGCAAGCAATGTCGCCAGGCTGCGTGGCCCCATAGCCTGCAGCACCTCCGTGCTCTGCAGATCTGCCTTTCTTTCTTTACTACACGCTGTCGTATTTGCATGCAGGGACCTGCGCAACCTGTATGGCCAGCTCGTGAACTCAGGCCTCCTCACAGAAGATGAGTTCTGGCAGCCGCGCCAGCACCTCTTGAGAGCCACGCCCGGCACTGCCGCCGACGGCGGCAACGACGGGGGGTGGGACCGGCGGGGAAGGCAGCGGGGGCAGGAGCAGCGGGGCAAGGGGCAGGGGGGCAGGGGGAGGGCAGGAGGCGAGGGCTTCCCTCGGCCATGCTGGCAAACATGAGGCCGCGCATGGATGGACAGACGACCCGTGTGGAGTTCAAGCTCACGGGGGAGGCCATGCAGCAGGCAAGCCTGAGCTAGTTGTAATGATATTGTGCTGGGAGGAGCGTTTCTGTTTTGAGGAGCGCCATCGGGTGCGGTCTCTTGATGGTATGTGGATACAGTATCTGCTTGTTAGCTGTGACATATGCTTCGACTGCATCTTCTCCTGCAACCTGCTGCTCTCGCTTGCTTGTTGCCCATACTGCAAGGAACTGCTGGTGAGCGCGGCTAACCGCGGCTGGTAAAATATCAAGCCCAGAAGACGCGTGGGCTCCTGCTGTTCTGCAGATCTTTGCTGAGCGGCCCGAGGTGCGCCAGGCATACCTGACTTACGTGCCCGGCAGCATGACGCACCAGGACTTCTGGACGAAATATTGCGAGAAAGAGTATGCCAAGGCAGCACGGAGGTACGGGCCGGGTACAGGTGCACAAGCACAATTATCATCCCCGACGACTGGATTTCTATACAGGCGTTGAGGTGCTCTGGCGTTGAGGTGCTCTAAGCCAGAGTGATGACATGTGCAGCTGGGTAGTCATCAGGGCTGCCAAGGCTGGCCCTGCCTGTTCCTCAGGCCGGTGCACCGCCTTGCAAGGTGCGCCCTGCCTCACTGTCACGGCTTCTGTGGTAGCCTATGAATTACCCTGGGTGCATTGAAGTCAAAGGCGGACTGCGGCACAACCTTGCAAGGTGCGCCCTGCCTCACTCTTACGGCTTCTGTGGTAGCCGTTGAACCTGGGTGCGTTCATTTCAGTGGGGGACTAACCCATGGGCGGAAGTGTTCCTCTGCTAGTAGGCAGAAGCTGGCCAAGGAAGGCAAGCTGTCCACCGTGGAGGATGAGGAGGAGGAGGACGAGCTGTTTGCACCCTTCCGCAGGCAACGCTTGCAGCAGGTGCTAAGGCTTGCTGGGTACTCTAGTAGAGACCTAGCCAATGTTCTTCATTGCGCAAGTCGAGCCAGAAGTTGGGCAGCAGCGGTTGCTGTGGTTGCCGCAGCGGGCTGGCTGGGCTGGGTAAACCAAGGGAAAGCTGCTTGCCGCAGTTGTATGGCTGCAGCACCGGCCATCCCTTGGTAGTGCTATCAGCCTGGCGTGCTTACTTAACCTGGGGCATGCTGCTGCCCTCCACCGCCATGTCTGTTCTTCAGACCGACCAACCCTCTGTGTCTTCTACAAAACACCTCCTGCAGGAGCAGCGCGAGGCTCGCCAGGAGCTAGCCAGGGTGGATCCTACTGTGAACCTAGCAGCCGACACCAGCGACCGGCTGGGGGAGGGCTTTGGGCTGAGGGGTGCGGCTGCGGGGGACCCCGAGGGGCTGCCCGGGCAGCGGGCGCAGCAGGCGCAGCGGGGGCATGCGCCAGCGGGCAAAGCGGGCCTGGAGGCGCTGGCGTATGACATCAACAGGTGCGTGGCTCTCCTAACCATAGCATGAGGTTGAAGAGGGGGCAGGCTGCGTACCTTCATACACGACAGGGCAGACTTCCCTTCTGTCATCTATGGTTTGTTATAGTCAAGGTGGGCTGGGGATTGGCTGCAAGCCCAGCCCATGCAGGCAGTGCCCGGCCTGGGTCTCTCCAGCCCTGGGACGCATGACCTGGGCATCTTGGTATTTTGAGCAATTTTCTCGCACTTTTAATTAAGGAATTGCAATGGCCGGGCCATGTCCAATCACCTGCTGCCGCTCCTGCAGGCATGCTGCGTTTGTGCTGGGCGGGGCCCCCGAGGGGCTGGAGGCTGCGGCTGAGGGGGAGGTGACGGAGGAGATAGCAGGGAAGCTAGCAGCTGCCATGCTGGCGGCGCACAAGGTCAGCAAGGGCCAAAGGCCACGCCTACCTGACCGCGGACCTTACTCTTGTGGGCATGGGGAAACTCCCAGCAGCTGGCCTGCTCCTGCGACTGCTTGCTCCGTGAAAGCCCTGACGACTGTGCAGTGCTCATGATGTTCTGGCCTCGTAGGGGCAGGCAGTCACATGGTTCCCTTGCTGGCATGCCATGCCCTGCTGTCAAGTGGGATGCGTTGCTGAACGGCGGCACATCACCTGCTCTCATGCAGAAGAAGGAGCGGGCAGCAGCGGCAGGTGCAGGTGCAGCAGCTGCATCGGAAGCGGGCCCCTCTGCAGCAGCAGGTAGTAGCCGAGGCGCCGAGGGCGGCCCTCCAAGTGCTGCGGCGGTCTCGCAGGGCACACTGGATGAGTGGCAGAGGCGAGCTGCCTCCTCGCTGGAAGATCTGCGACTTGACGACGAGGAGGTAAGCCCGACAGTTGCTGCTGCTGCGCGCCTTGCTGCCCACTTTGCTTTTCCGTCTGCAAGCTCTTCTGACTCCCGCCTTTCAGCTGGCTTGCGCCGGTGGCTCGTGATGCAGCTGGGGCCAGTGGGACGGTCTCCCCAGAAGCCAGCTGTGCTCAGTCCCTCGGACCTCAAGCAGCTTCCTTGCTCGTGCTTCCCCTCGTGCCAACCAAGCATTGGTGCCTGAAACAGGCAACCAAACCAGGGCAGCCGTGTGGTCCCGCTACCCTTCTCTTCAGGGCCGCTACGCACCTCTGAGGATCCAAGACCCACGGCTGTACTTTGACCGTGGCAGCTCTGGAGCACCGTCTGACCTCATGCGGGACACGCACCCTCAGCAGCAGGAGGAGGACGCTGCCGAGGCACTAGCAGCCATCAGCCCATCAAACTTGCATGACCCGCCCTGCCCGCCCGGGCTTGCAGCAGAGGTGAGCAGCCAGCGGGCGCAGCAGCAGCGGAGGTTGCGGCAGCCGCTTAGCCCAGCAGCGGGCCTGGGTGGTTGTGGTGAGGGGAGGTAGGGGCACTGAGCCTTCGCTGCAGGTGGTCCGAAAGCTGAGCGGGGAGGTGACCATGGGGCTGGGTGCTTTGCTTTCACATGTTTGCCTCAAGTTGCATCCATCTGCGCTGCTGTGATCCATGTGACATTGTTGCAACTCGGGATGCAGGCGTGCTGGACTAGGGGCCGGGCAACAAGCTGCTGCGTATGGTTGCGGCAATGCCCGCTTCTTGCCAACAACTCACATGCAGTCTCACGCACACTGCAGGTTCTATTAGAGCTGAGCCAGGAGGAGGACCAGGGCTTGGTGCGGGAGTTTGGGCCCGTGGCGGCGGCAGCGCTGGGCAAGGGGCCCGAGGAAGTCCTTATAACAGCGCTCCTGGTGAGACTCTGCCCCATGCTTTGGTGCTCCTATGACATGCTAGAGCTGATCTGTGCTGTGTTGTGTGAAGGACCTGGTGCAATACTGCAAACCAGCGGCGGCTGAGGCTCATGCGTGGTCATCTCACCAAATGGACGGCTTGACATAGTAACGCAGTGAGCTGCGCTGGCCCACCTGCCGAATATGGTATCTGCTGGCCTCCTAGGTCAAACCCAGCTGACAAGCATCACAAGAGTGGTAATATGTAAAGGGTGCACAGCAGCAGGCAACCCTTGTGGCGCACGTGCTGCAGGAGATCCTGCGCGGTGAGGCGCTGAAAACGAACGAGCTCCTGCGCCACTTCTGGGGCGCCTGCCCCGTCGTCAGCGCCCCCCGCCAGCAGAAGGCAGCCAAGATGTGCAAGGCCCTGGAAGACCAGCGCATCCAGTGAGTGCTTGCTTGTGGCGGCAGTAGGGCCAGCAGGGGATCCTTGGCGCAAGTTTGGATGACTTCCGCCACCTACATGTTCGGTGGCCCGGGTTACTGCTGTTTTCTAGCGTCGTGCAGGCTAGTGGTTCACCAATGGTACTGACAAGACTGCCAAGCGCAGGTCTAACCTCAGTATTTTTATTGGTGTCAGCGGGTGGCTCACATGAAGAGCCAGCTGGCAACATGGAGCAAGCAGCATCAGATCCTTCACCCTTGTAGTCGTAGTCTAACAGCATGCCGTCACCTGAACATTCTACCGTGAGTCACTCACACGCTCTTCCATTTCTCAGTGCACCAATGGTTTCCTGCCTGCAGGCTGGTAGCCCACATGCAGAGCCGGCCAGGGAGCATCGAGCAGGTGTACGTGACCCAGATGATGCGGCCCCTGGCAGCAGCTGTAGACGCGGCCCTGGGAACCTTCCGGGAAGAGATGGTGCTGTACAGCAAGGCGCAGCAGGCAGCCGCCGCGAGAGCGGCAGCCAGTAGGCAGATGCTGCGATAGCCACCGGGGTGCACCCGTGGTGTTATTTGATGGTAGCACCCACTGTGAGTAAGGAGGACGTAGGTGAACTGTACTGACAGTGCTAGATGCAGTTATGCACCAGTCATTAGCGGCAGAGAAGCAGTGTGGATGGTAGCGGTAGGCTTAGGCAGCGACGAACTGACAGTGCTGGATGCAGGGTACATGCTCTCGTCAGTCACCCAGGTCAGTGTGGCGTGGTAGCAGGGAGCAACCCCAGCCGCGGGTTGCTGGCAATTGTGCTTGCGAGGGATGTCGTGTTGGAATTCAGCAGTGGCCCTGGCGGTGTGGGGCGTAGGAATTTACCTGAGGCAGGGTGTTGACAACTGCTCGTCTGGTAAGGGCAGCCACTGTAGTGATGTGTCATTTAGGCAGATGACACCAAACACAGGAACCAGGCAAGACCCAGAGCGTACTTGCGTCCAGCCCTGCCGGTACAATTTACTTCAAATTCTCAGTTGCACATTATCTACCACCAATGACAAATATACTGAGGCTGCATGAATGGCATTGGAAGGTTGGGACCGGCAGCAAGTACCTATGTCGTCAACTGTCTGTCACGCTGCGAACGCTGAGCCTTTACCGCACCTCCAAGGGTTTGGTAGGGCCCCTGCATGGCCAAGGTCTTAACCCAAGCTGTGTCACTTACACCCAACTCTCTGCCCGCTCCAGTGGCCAAGGGTATGGCGTATAACCTATCCGCCCCGAGCATCCCCGCTCCCCTTCCCCTCTTCTCTGTATCTATGCCGCTAACATGCCTGCCATGACAGGTCCCACCCCACCAAACCCTCAACACTGCTCCCTGCCTATGTTATGCTAGGCCCCTATTCCACTGCCGCCCGAGTTCCGCAAATGACCGCCACCTAAGCCATGATGACCCCCTCCCCCTCCACAATCTCCCCCAGCACAAAGGCGCCGACCCCCGCTGAGAGCGCTGCGTCCACGCTGGCCCTGTCCACCATCGCCACCAGGCCCACCCCCATGTTGAATGTGCGGAACATCTCCGACTCGGGCACCTTGCCGGCCTGCAGGGGAAGGGGGGCGGGGGCGCCTTGTAAGTGACTGCTAATGCCGTGTGCTGGAACCAGGCTCGTTTTCCTTCTTTACCTATGTTTTTGACACCCTTGCCGGCCTCCTACAAAGGCGGTTAGAATCTGGGGTCGGCAGGCAAGGGGTTGTAGGCAGCAGGCGGAGCGTGCAGCTTGACCACCCTGCCTTGCATCCACAAGTGCAGGCGCAGGAAAGGGCACCAAAGCGGGCACCAAGGCCGTCCGTACAGCATCCCGAAGCATCCAGTTGGGAACCCACCAAACAGAGCAACACTTGCTCAGCTGTATTTTCATCACGTCATCCCGACCTGCAGAGCTGCAACAGCCCCCGCTGGGCCCCCATATACTGGCGATGATGCTTGATAATCACAGAGAGCAACTGCAGCACCCACCCACCCACCCACCCACCCACCTCCTGCAGCCACTTGAAGAGCGGTGGGATCTCCCAAGCGCTGCGGTCGACCTTGGTTGCGAGGCCCTTGGGCACCACCCGGGGAATATTCTCGGGGAACCCGCCACCGGTGATGTGCACCAGGCCCTGCAGCGGCGCAAAGGGGCAATCAGAGAACAATGGTGGGGGCGCTCCATGAGGTCAAGGGTACACCACAAAAGACTGTCTGCCACGGCACAGCGATGTAAGGAGCCGCTTTTCCAGACTGCATCTAGCCCCGGCAACGATGCCTCAGCCGCAACAATACCAATACATCCGTTGCTGCGCAGCCTGAGACCAGCTAGGAGTACGGTTCACTTGTGAGAGCGGTGCAGGTGCGCTGGGGCAGAAACACTACTAGATGCAAGCTGGGGAGAGGGCTCACGTGGACATCAGCAACGTGTATAAGCTTGAGCACGTCCTTCACATAGATGACTGTGGGTGTGAGCAGCACGTCGCCAAGCCGCTGGTCGCACCAGGGGGCCTTGTCGTGCAAAGACGTGGCAGACACCTGAACCAGCAGCGTGCAGGCAGGCAGGCAGGAGTGAGTAGGGGCTCCTTCCTCAACCAGCGCCTGGTATGCTACGGCCGCCGCAGCATGGATCAAGGCGAGCGCAAGGGCCCCCGCCTGCCAAGCAAGCAGGCAAGCAAGCAAGCTGGCGCATGATTACCCTCCGACTGCCATCATCCGTGACACCATCCCGTCCCTGACCAACATCTTGCGGACAGGTAGGAGCCATGCGAGTTAGAAGCCATACGGTGGACCCCACCTACCCATGGTGGAGGCTGACTAAGCATGACTGACTCAGACTAGACGACTAATCCCCGGGCTGCAGTTCAGCACTGTGCAAACCAGGAAGAGCCCCAGGACTGCCCCGCGCTGCTGGCCAAGACTGAGAGTCAGCTCACCTTGTACTTGACCAAACATCACGAGCTCTTACTTGCATCCAGCCCAGTCAGCGCAGCTCAGCCCTCCTCTCTGCTCGCACTACCTGCCACCCTAACTAACAAACACCACAGGCTCACCTCCAGCACTTTTCGGACCAAGGAGAAGCCGTTGGAGTGGACCCCGCTGCTGGCAATGCCCAGCACCACATCCCCAGCCTTGATCTTGCTCCCATCGATCACCCGGTCCTTCTTCACCGATCCCACGGCAAAGCCGGCAAGGTCGTACTCCCCGGGACTGTAGAACCCGGGCATCTCAGCTGTCTGCGGCAGGAACCATTCAAGCAAGGGGCGGCCACGTGTGTGGGGACGCCCTGCACCTTGCCAGCACTCTGCACCCAGCTGTGTGGTTGTCGTTGGTGGCAGGCATGCAAACAGAGGACATAGTTATAGGCATCCTGTACTGACAGTGGGTGGATGCTTTATCCCCTGGTTTGTTGCACACGGTGGCAAACAGTGCTCGTCGCAAAGCCAGCTAGCAGGGCAAAGGCGGGGCAATTCTAGGAGTGGCATTTGCGCCCCGGCCCCGCTCCGCTGCGCTCACCTCGCCGCCTAACAACTGGCAGTCAGACTGCCTGCAGCCCTCCACTATGCCCTTGATGACCTGCAGGGCAACGCCCGGAGAACCTACTTAGGGTTTTGACACTGTCAGAAGCCTCTCGGAAGGCTTGCTCTGGTGCATCGTAACCACGAGATAAAGCTGGTTGGGTCAGCTATACCTCCCACACAACTGCCCAGCAGCATGGCTGGGTTCCCCAAGCATCCACCTTGCCAGGCCGCAGGCAAGCATGCAAAGTCCAGCCTAGGTCAATTGCGTACCGCCCCCTGACCGCTGCCGTGAGCCTCCAACAACCGATGAGGCCGACAAAGAAAGCATGCGGAGACCTGGCCCGCTTTCACGGAGCATGCTGATCACCAGGCCAGCTTGCCTGCTCTGCCTGGTCCACATCCAGCTTGCCGGTGGCAAAGTAGTCTAGGAAGAACAGGGGGGCGGCACCGCTGGTGATGATGTCATTCACACTCATGGCCACCAAGTCGATGCCCACCTGCACCGCAACACACTCGACAAGTACTTGTAGTGGAGGTCAGCACATTCCCAGCATCAGATGCCCTGATTCCCTTGCTAGCTGATGGTGTTATTAACCACGCTTAGGGCCACCAGGTCGATGGTGCCACGCAGGTGGCCCCCACATCACAGCCCAGGAAGGCGCGGTGTAGGTCAGCCAACGCATGCCCCCGTAAACAAGGATCTAATTCCCTGGCTCGCTGACCGTCATGCATGACAGCCTTGCTGCCACCAGGCCAATTCCCACCCGCCGGCACCCCGGCAGCAGCGCTGACATCGTGGCAGCGCAGCGCCCCCAGCAGCGCACCATGCCCGCCATGGTCGCCCCAGTAGCACACCACCTAGCGCTCCCCAGCGCGGAACAGAGTTTGCTGCCATACCGCCAGCACAGGCTTTCAGAGGGGCCCCAATGGCCTGTGAGGCATCTGTGACCTGCCTCGCTGCCGCTTGATGCAAGCACCCAACGTGCGGAGCTGCGATCCACAGTGTGATGGCAGCCCCGCCAGAGCCGAGCCCAGCGCTCACCGTGTCATGCTTGTCCATGTCAAATGCCAGCTTCAGCTTGGTACCCACGCCGTCTGTGCCCGCTACAAGGTAGGAATCCCCTGCAAGAAGCGTGCCGGGTGGTCAACACCTCTTCTGAAGTAATACGAGGAGCCCCTGCACTCCTGTGTTTTCCTTGCACATGCCCACGCTCGAAATGGCGGTCAGTGCAGCGTGCTGAGTGCGCTGGAGGATGCTGAAACAGCCTGGCTGGCTAGCGCCTACAGAACACTGCTCTCGGTGGAGGTTTAATGCTACTGACGCAGATACCTTAGTGCACAGCCAGCACGCACTAGGGGCGGCGCAGCACTCAGGTGGCAGAGCAGTGCCCTGTCCGGCTGGCATGGGTTATACCAGCACTTACCAAAAGGCACCAGCCCGCTGAAGCCGCCGATGCTAGGGTTCAGCTTTTTGATGCGGTTTACAAGCTCGTTCCCAGCGTCAATGTCCACCCCTGCGTCCTTGTAGCTAAGGCCCTCTGATGCTCTGGCAGCAAGACTGCAACGCCGTCGTCTTCTCCATGGCTGAGGGATGCATACTGCATGTGCAGATGCGACTGGAGGCCTGCAGATGGGTTGCGTAGGCCCTGCCTGGCTGACGGCCGCCCGATGCATGATGGATGGGCGAACCGATGGGTGCGGAGGGCCGTGCACACAGCAGCCTTTGCTCTGTTGATCAGATTCAATATTGCCGATGTCACGGAGCGTATCACGTTTGACTAGTTCGATATGACGAATGTTTACTACACTTACTACCGCCCCCCCCCCCTCCCCCACCCCACGCCCCGACGCGAAGGACGCAATGGGACAAGCTCCAGAAAGTGCAGGATAGCAGGCTGGGTGGTAGGGAACTCATAAGACAGGAGGGAGATTGTTTGTTGGCTGGACATGGCTAGTTGCATTATATATTAGATGCGGTGGGCTGCAATTTAAACGAGGGAGTGTGTCAACTGCAGCCCTTGCTATGCCCCAAGCTAAGGGCCAGGCTTGAGGCATGGAAGTAGGGTGGGTATATCTGACAAACTTGTTAGGCCCCTCGGCCGTGTGCAACACTGTCGTTGAGCCTACAAAGCAGACTTGTGCGATAAAACACTGCACAGCAGGCACGCAGACTCATGTGCTGGCACGTCTGAGCCCCACGGGTAGAGACTAGTAGAGACTTCGTTCTTCAGTTCTCATGCCTACCTGTGGATAAGAACGGGAACCCCAGCAGGCTTCCAATCGGCAAGGAGCATTCCAATCAGCTTGTATTACACCGAAGGGGATGCCAGCAAGGGGACGCTCCTGCCACCGGGCGGCACCCACAGGTGGCCACATCACATCCTCCAGGTGCTCGGCCACCTACTCTCCTGGCGCCAAAGGGGTACTCCCCCCGCCCTGCTGTCACAACCCTGCTGCTGTGCAGCTGCCTGCACACTTGCCTGTGACTAGGGTACTACCTTCCTGAAAGATCAGTCTACCTTGCACGCAGCTCTCAGCTATTCCCCCCTTGCTATCATCCCCTGCCGCCACGTCCTCTACATCGCATTGCCCCCCTTCTCAAGATCGTCCCCAGCTGCAGGTTCTGCACTTGCTGCCAGTGATTGGCTGCTGCCGCTGCCGTTGCCAAGGCTTGCTGCTGCCCCAGGTTTCAGGCCCAGCCGCTCCTCCAAGGCTCGTGCCCCTCGCTCCCTGCAGCCATCATACCAGGCAGACACCACCGGCTGAATGCCTTCCAGCGCTTCATGCCATCATGTGCTGCATCTCTGCCCAGTTGAGAGCGCCAATGCCTGGCCACAGGACCGTGCATGCAAGCACCCACTAACAGCACGTCATGACTGCCTGCAAGCCTCTTCTTATGCCGGGTGACTATGACCTCACCGAACCCAGGGGGGGCTGTGTTACAGCAGCAGCCCGCAGCAGCCTCACAAACAAGCTCAGTTCCAAGTCAGGCACCACTCACCTCCTCCTCGCCACATCCCAGCTCTCCTCCCCACCTCCCGCCGCCCCACCCAGCCTGTATCCCCGCTCGCCGCCGCCGCTGCCAGCACTGCCGCTGCTGCCGCCACCCGACGCTGCCCCTGCTGCCAGGCCTCCTGGCCGCGGCATCAGCGCCGCTAGCGGAGCCCCCAGCTTGTCTACCAGGGGCTGGGCTGGCTGGGGGAAGAAGCTGGCCAAGCGGAAGTCCTCCGCTGGGTCGCCACTGCAGCACGGCATTGGGTGAGGTTTCTGATGTGATGCCCCCGCCATTGAGATGAATTGGTGTGTGTTGCCAGTGGGAGGGCGTGGAAGGGACGGGTGAACAGATGGGGCCAGACGTGTGGCCCACGCAACCATCTCATTGTTCCTCGTCATCAACATTTGAGTGCTTTAATTGTATGTGCTGCATACCAGAAGAGCTTCATAAGGCATATTGTCGCTCCCTGCTCCCCAACACCACTGAGAGACCTACTCACCGGATGCCCTCCCCCCGGTGCTGCCAGAACCGCAGGTAGACCCAGGCATAGTAGGCGCCAAAGGCAGCATACGGCACAAGCTTGAGCGCCTGTCCAGCCAGGGCTGCCATTGCCACCACCAGCGCCACGTATAGGCCCGCAAGGTGCTGCATGCATGGGTGCAGCACGTGTGGGTTAGAAGGTTCCAAGAGCCTGGGCCTGCCCGAACTGCACAGGGCCAGCTCCTGCTATAACAGTAGTAAACAACACCTCCTGGCCCAGCAGGTAACCATGGTACCATGAAGTGCCCAGCCGGCCCAACCATTAGCCCACCCCATGCCGCTGCAAACGCGACTGGGTAGCTCAGAGGGCACGGCAGCATGGCGGCACGGCAGGATGGGACTTCACGAGCAAAAGCACAGCCACAGCCAGGCAGCAGGGAGCCAGGCAAGCACTTTACAGCTTCTTGAACGTGCTTCCTTCTGCTGCCCAGCCCGGCGCCGGCCCACCTTGGCCCTAAACCTGAGCACGCCGCCAAAGAGTGCCACCTCATTCTCAGGGATGACCTGCTTCACCGCCACCAGCAGCGCTGCAAAGCCCCCATGGAACCCACAAATCTCCGTGTACCTGCAGCGCAGCGAAGCGTGCAGCAAAGGGTTAGTGCATGCGGTCAGTACCTACAGCGCAGCGCAGCGTCCACCAAGGGGATAGTGCGTGTCAGTGCAGGCAGCTTTTAGCTGGTTTTACATTCAGTGCTTCGCAACCCATACATGTCTTTTATGAGCGAGGCTTTTGCTGATTGCACAAGCGGCCCACGCGGTGACCTCTCCAAGCAACACTATGACAAGTTACGAGCCAAGTTGGTGCTGAGCAGGCGGTGGTTGCCCCTCCATTGTTGAGTCACCCGTCCTGCCTACCGTCTTTAACTCAACGGCCAAAACACTCACAGGAGGGAGCCTCCCTTGGCAGTCTGGGTGCTGAGATAGGCTAGGAAGACCAGCAGGAATGTGGTGGCTCCTGTGGCGGCCAGCACATACAGCAGCAGCCGGAGGACCTCTCGAGAGCCATAGATGGGCTCTATTATACGCAGCAGAAAGAGCACGCCTACAGCAAAGGCTACCGCCTGCAGGAGGGAGTTGGAGCAACTTACGAAAGGAGGTGAGATGCTGCGGCAGAAAGGTGGGTGAGACCTTGCGGCAGTATGTTGGTGAGATACTGAGGAGGAAGCGAGACCTGGTTGGGTGAGAGAGCTGCGACGCACAGGTGTGTGGACAAGTGGCTAAGCAAGCTGACAAACGCACGGCGTGCAAAGGGCAGGTTGATCACTTTGGCAGGGGCTGTGGCTTACGCTGACAAGTTGGTCTTCAAGCAGGTGGGACGTCAATACTGTGTAGATGAAAGGCAGCGTGCGCCCAGGCACCAGAGCAAGGTACTGCTTGGAGACGGGAATCGCCAGCTGTAGGAAAAAGCCACCTAGGAGCGTCCCAGCTATCGCCTTAGAGAGCTTGGTGAAAGAGTCCAAGTACTCCATGGTCCCCGGAGCCTAGGCCTTGGACCCCCTAGCCGAATTGGGCTAGAGGCAACAAGCAACGGGCTAGGGCACAAAAACAACTCAGTCCTCCCGCCTCGCACTTGGCGCCCTGCCTAGGCTAGGGATGGCCGGATAGAGTATTCTGCCAGGATACTTGCCTGGTACGTATCGTCGTGCACTTACCAGCACTGCCACCTGGGTGTCATGACCCACCACTGTTTACCCTGATATTCTACATCACTCACCTATTTTCGAACAAAGGACATCCAGTATCACAGATGCAGCCAGAGCAGCAGAGCCACGCGGCTGCCTTCTTCTCCGTCTGGGATGCCCCGCCTGCTTTCAGCACGCCTCCAGAGGATGCTGGGTTGGCACAACGCATCAGCAAGCTCACCGAGTTTGCTGCTCGCAACGGTGCGACCCTGGGACCGGGTGCACTCAAGAGGGAGTGGGTGGAGTCTCAGCTGGACTTCCTCGGCCCACCCAGGCCTGCAATAAGCCACAATTTGGCCTAGCCGCACACTCTTTCTCCATACAGAGCGTCCTGCATCCGTCTGCTTCCAAGCTCCTCTGCCAGGGCTGATCTGTGTCCCACACTATGCCCAGCCTCATCCCACCACTGCTCTGATGGTCACCCGTGTTGCAGGCCCCAGCTTTGTGGAGATGATGAAAGAGCGGCAGAAGGAGAACCCTGAGTATGCGTTTTTGCACGGCGGCGAGGGCGCTGGCTTTTACCGTTGGACCCTCTACTGCCGTCTCTACAACCACCCGCAGGATCAGCCGCTGCCTGGGGAGCACCAGGGGTCGGGGGCGGCGGCTACAATAAATGCGGCGGCAGCGGCAAACGCAGCAGGTCAGCAGGGGAAGCCGGCTGATGTCGGCAACGCAGCAGCTGCAGACCAGCAGCAGCAGCAGGCCGGGCAGCAGACACAAGCAGCGACCCCGGCAATTGCGGACACCTCAGCGGCGCTGGGCACGCTGCCGGCTGAGGTCAGCTCTGGCTACAAGCAGGTCCTGGAGCTTCTCCACGGCTCCAGGGACTCCATCAGGGCCAGCCAGGGCTGGTTTATGGCCTGCGCGCCCTACGCCGCGGGCATGGCGGAGATGATGCTGCAGGTGG
>BBXU01002532.1:0-17396 GCA_001598975.1 Parachlorella kessleri
TCCGTCACTGATCCTGGGACTCCTGTACAAAGCGTGGGGTACAAGAGCAACGGCATATGCTTAACGAAGGGCAACAGCACAGGAATCCGCCTTGTTAGGTGGGAGGCATCAACCCATGCCCTTTCTCACTGGGAGTTGCTGCTGTCGCCTGCAGGTTCCCCGATGTCAAGCCCACAACCATGAAGGAGTTTCTGCAGGCCAACCCCGATGTCACAAAGGTGGCTTGGTGGCCGTAGAGGCAAGAGTAATGGTAAGGCTGCTAAGGTACCAGAAGTGAGGGTGGCGGAGAGGCTATGTGTTGGTAAGCATTTAGTGATCAACCGGTGGGGTTCGTAGGATGGTCGAGGGATCTGTTTGGGTGATTATTACAATGGTCTTTGGGTAGGCACAATGCGATCAGAGAGGAAGTACGGGTATATACCGGGCTCAATGCTGTTTGGTGGCGGCCAGCAGAGGATGTGCTGCCGGCGGCTAGGACTGAAGACATTACGCCTTCCAGCAGCAACTTCCGCGGCACTCCCATCTGAGTAGTAGGCAGGAGACAAGAGCTGACTAGTGACTGACATTAAAGTCGTTGCTTGGAGCACGTACGTAAGCCAATGGGCTTGTCTTCAAGCAGGTACCAAGGTACCTCCGGTCCTCTCTAAAAGCTACTACTTGAAGCATCTTCCTTATACACATGCTTTGCAAGTCGGGGATTTAAAAAGTAGCAGTAAACACACTTTGCATGCTTCCCCAATACGTCACAGCTTCAAACTCCCTAGTCTTACTAGATGCCACCATCAACTGTGTCCTCGCCTTTGCAATAGCATTCCAAGCATGAGCACAGATAGTACCACAGCTCCACAAGAGGCCATTGGGATGCCAACGGGAGCACAAGTAACACCAGGCATTCAAATAAACTTCTGTGGAGTTCCTCTTCTCAGGGCTGAATAGCAGTTCCAACACTTCTCAGTCATAACAGAAGAGTGTGGTGCACCACGCGGCCCTGGGCCATGCTGCGTCCTACCAGCGCATTTCTCTCAATAAGCACAACAGTCCCCACTACGGGTGACACTAGTTGACGCTTACCATCGCCACCCTACCCAGCACGATCCTGGCGCTGTGCCGCCCCTGCCTCCACCCACTCCCTTGCCAGCACCTCCCCTGGCACTGCGCCGCGCCGGCCACACCTTTCCGGCCATGCCATTTCCCTACCTGGCACCGCACTCTCCGATCCTGCTGCCCAGCGCAGCGCAGCGCATCACTTGCCGGAGCCGCCGGTGCGCAGCGCCTGCAGGATGCGGCCGCCCCCGGGCACGGGGTGGGGCCCCTGGAACTTGCCCTGCTGGGCCTCGGAGTTGGCCTTAGCCAGCTTCACCAGGATGTCCTGGGCCGCGGCCCAGTTCTCGGGCTTGCCGGCCCACGTCTGCAGCAGGGCAGCAGGCGCAGCAGGCAGGCAGGTGAGAGCAGCCCAAGCCCGGTCTGGCCACTTGCCTCAACCACACTCGCTTGGGGTGCTGCTCAGCTCCAGGGCTGGCCAGTCCAAGGCTGCAGGTGGGGCACCGTGGGAACCTGGCGGGTGAGGCGGGGGGCTCTGGGGCAGCATGGGAGACTGAGCTGCTGTGCCTCAGATCATACCAAGCAAACAAGGCACAGCCAGTGGTCTGCCCCCCTTGCACACCGCAACAGCAGCAGCCACAGCGCACATGGTTCATCCCCAGCCTGCGCTAGAACCCATCGCAGCCTAGCTAGTGACCCATGCATGCAACTGCCCATCAAGCGGGGCCCCGCCCACACCCCGGCCCTCCCCCTCCCAGCCCAACTTAACACGCAGTGCACCAAAGCAGACCAAAGCAAAGCAAACCCTGGCCGTGCAGAGCATGGCAGAGCGCAGCACAGCCGCCTGTCACAGGGCACAGCCGCGCGTTCCACCTTGAGTGTGGTCGTCTGGAGTGCGCGGCCGTAGGAGAACGTGAGGGACCAGGGGCTGTTGGGGCACTCCTCTTGCAACGCCTGCGCACACACAGCAGCAGCCCACTGGGGAGGGAGCCAACCCCCTCACCCTGCCGCCCGCCAGTGCAGCAGAGGACAGGGGAGCAGGCAACCACAGGTACGATGGAGGTAGTCCAAGCCGGGATGAGCCCAGGGAGGCTATACCCCTGCCGCAGTGGCAGTCGGATGCCTTGGACAGGATGGATGCCTTGCCAGAGCAGCTGGCCCTGGCCGTCAGCAGCCCTCATGCTTGCGTGGCTGGGAGGGACCTCGGGAAGAGCATCGCCTGACACAGTGATGCCAGGGACGCCGCTGCTGAGGAATGCCAGGTAATGTATGCAGGAAGTGCATGATGAGTGTGTCCTACCTGCAGGTTGAGGGTTGCCTCCTCCTCGCTCATGCCGCCGCTCAAAAAGTGGATGCCGGGAACCACCGCGGGGATGCTGCAAATCCGCACAGACAAACCAGGCTGAGGACCTCATCAGCAGCACTCAGGTAACGGCACTCGAGCAAGGGCTGCAGGCACAATGCTGGGGCAGTCCCTCCACGCTTTCTTGTCATAACACCGCCCACCATGCCCCCAAAGGACCCTGGCCTGCTGTGGTTATGCTGCCAGGCACCCGGCCCAGCCTCAACCAACACTGTGCCTCCCTCAACTCAGCCTGCCACGGCTGCTGCTGCCCTAAGACACAGACAGAGCTTGCGAGATGGTGAGATTGCCACCGGGCCGCCCTGCAGCCCAGCCCGCTGAGGTCACACAAGCGTCCCTCCCATAACGCCTGCTGAGAGTAGGACTTGCCCACAGCACTTCCTGGTAGGATTTGCCGACAGAGTCTACTGCCAAGCCAAGCAGCACCAGCAGGCGCTGCTACTCGTACCCACCAACCAACCTGCGCCGCATGGTGCGCACGGTGTACTTGGCAACATCCTTGGGGGAGGCGGGGGGCGCATCAAGGCCTGCACACACACACAGCATGGCATAACATAGCACAGCAGGGGGCCGGCAGGCACACATCGCGGGTACCTCCCTGTGGGGGCAGTGGGCGCCACGACACGCACATGAGGTATGCCCAAGCGGTGTGGGCAGCCATGAATCCTCCTCTTGCTGGTTGCATACACAGAGCGGCGACCACGGTTCTGGTCCATGCGCTGCGCTGACCCGCCAGGCATGGTGTGCCCCCCCTCGCCCACCTGGCAGGATCATGTTTGGCTTGAGCAGGATTCCCTCCAGCATCACATCGTACTCGTTCAGCAGCCGGAACACGTGGGAGTAGACGCGCTGCAGAGAGGGAGGAGGGGGGGGTGCACTCCCGACTGCTTCAGACCAGCTTGCTTGTGGAACTTGGCCTACCGTGGCATGAGCTCCCAGGCGGCTAAAGGACACCCCCAGCGTGCTGTGCCCGCTGGGCAGCATGTCATACGAAGGGAGCTGAGTCGGTGAGAGCCCTTTGGGATACTCAAAGAGATTTGGCAGGGACCATGTACACTCACAAGCGCACGGGTGCATCACCCTCCAGGCAGGGCCAGCCGGCAGCAGCTGCCACCTCACCTCACTCCAGTATGCACACTCGTCAAGGGTATACTTGCCAGGCCCCAGGGTCACCTCAGGCTCCACTGCAGATGAGTTGCATAGTGCATGGTATGCTCATCTAGTGTAGCATGGCACAGCAGTAGTTGTACACTATTCCAGCGACACATTGAAAAGTATTCCCACACACCCTGCTGAGCTGGCGTTAGGGAAGTTCCCACTCCTGATGCAGTAAGAGGCATGCAGGGGCTCAAGCATGCCACAGCAGCTCTGGCACACCACGCAAAATCAGCTTGCGCAAGGCAATGTAGTACCCCCATCAGAGCCCGTCCGGCACTGGGCGACATGCCCGCATGCCTTGCACACGCAGGCACACGCACTCACCAATGGGCACCAGGCCAGCGCTCTGCACAGCAGTGGCAGCAGCAGCAGCAGTAGGTCAAGCATTTATGGTATAGTTGAGGGGAGCAGAAGCGGAGAGGCCGCACGAGGCTCTGGTTCATGATTGGGAGAAATGCACACAGGCAGCAGCAGCCCCACATCGGCCAGGCCAAGGCGGGATACAGGGTACTCAATACACACCATTTGTAGTAGCCACATACCACCTGCGATCTCACCTGAGCAATCTGGGCATATCGAGCCAGGCCGTGCGCGTTTTCTAGGACGGCCTGGGTAGACGGTCCCTGCCCCTCACCAATCTTCAGCACCGCGCGCCACTTGGCAAAGCGCGCGCCTGCAAGAACGGATAGCGATGGCACTCATGGGTGACAGGCCTGCTGAGTCTGACAGCTGGCATGCCGGCAAATGCGCTAGGCCTAGATGAAGCTCACACCGCCCTGATAGATATTTCCCTGCCTGGCGGGAAATGCCTGGCTACGAGCGCACGATAGCCTTAGCGCCACCCACATCAACAACAATTCGGGAACAGGTCCTCCAAGAGCCTAGCACATACCATTACATGAGGACAGCTCGGACCACCTGGCATAAGCATGCCCAGCAGCACTACCAGCCTCCCACTGAAGTAGCTGCTGCAGCCAGCCATCTCTGCTCCCCACACCAGTCCCTCAGTCACCAGGGCTGCCCACCCACCCTGCTTGTAGTAAGCCTCGCAGCGTGCCGCCAGGTTGTCGAGGCCCTGGGTTGCGGTCTCGCCGTCGGTCCCAGGCAATACCTGTAGACAGGGGTGATTGCAGGAACATGCAGTGCTCTCCCCGCTGAACCAACCATGTATATGGGCTATATGATCAACATGTGCATAGTAACAAGTCCTGACACAGAGGTCCAACAGACTGGCCAGTCCGCCACCTAAATGCAGATTCACTCAGCAGGGATGCAAGCCTTGCCATCCAACCCCTCAGCCATGTGAGCAGAGTCCCACTTCAAGAAGCAACAGCAGCTTACCTGGAGCCCGGAATCCACTTTGATTCCTGGGCGGATGCCCTGGGCTTTCAGCACATCCACAAACTGCACCCCATCCGACCCCTTCTGATACAGCGTCTCCTCAAACATGATCGCGCCTGCAGCAAAGGGGCAGCAGTCGCAGTCGGGCCAGGTCTAACCATCAACAACAACAACAACACCTGGTGCTGGGCAGCCAGCACCCTTGGGTGCCAGGAGAGGTGCGAGGTGCAGTTGGTGGGCCCATGTAGCTGTCCAACACCCCCATCACCACCCACCCCCGCACTGATAACCAGGACCACTGAAGGTAGTTCCATGGCGCCCACACAGACGAGTGCTCCTTGCATTCCCTCACTGTGGCTGACCGAAATTGCAGGCCCAGCCCGAGTAGACCATTCAAAAACAACTTCTCACAATACCCCTTGGCTTCCCCGCCGCTGTCCCCCCCCACCCCGCAACACACACACCCACACCACCTCAGTCCCCACCTAGAAACCTCTCCCCCCCCTCCCTTCTCCACCCTCACGCATCAACCCCTCACCCGAGACGTACTGTCCCAGGCCGGGCGCCGTGTACAGCAGCTGCCTCCAGGCGCGGCGGTTGTCCTCGCTGTTCTCCACGCCAACAGCCTCCAGCCGCTTGCCGGTGGTGGCGTTGGACTCATCCGAGGCCTGGAAATAAAAAAACACATGAAAAAAACGCTTGGGCGGGCCGCATCAGTGACACAGCCAGCATGCCCAGATCTCGCCGCTGGTCTGCTGCTTGGGTAAGCTAAGACTGATGACCCAGGTTTGTGCCCTGAAGAGCACTGGCAAGAGGACATGCATAGAATGGCAGCTGAGCAGCAGGCCTTACCAGGATGCCCTTGCCCCTCTGGGCGATGTACTTGGCAGTGTCTTTGAGCTCCTCGGCATAGGGGTTGCTCTTCTGCAGCAGGGGTCACCGTCCACCACAGATGAGTTTTGCTGAGAAGCAAAGCAGGCCTTGCACTTCAGCCTGCCAGCCACACGCTAACCATACTGAAGACCACCATACTGAAGACCGCCCTACCTGCCACCATAATTGAAGCCAGTCCCACCTGGGCTGCCAAGACGAAGTGGGAGCGGCACAGTATAAGCCCACTGAAATGCATCCTCAGTAGGAAGCTGTTGTGTACCAGTCAGTGCTTCAAATTGCTGCCGACAACAGCCCCAATCGTCGGCCTAAACTGCCAGCCAGCCCGCAACCCCGTGTCACACATACCTCAAAGGCAGAGGTTGCCACAGCCTGCTGCGGCTTTCGCACCACAGCCTGCACGCCCACTGCCTTCCCTTGTCAGTATACAGACTGGACAGTGTGCTAGGAGTCTTCAGACTTGTAGATACGTGCATGATCAAGTCGGCTTGCTACACAACAGTGGATAGGGCGCTTGAGGCAGGGGGCGCTAGCCACCAAGGGACACCTGCCTTGGTTTTGCTGCGCTTGATAGTCGTTCCAGCGCGAAGAGTTGTGGCTGAAGGGACATTCACACCGGAGAAAGCAGCAAGGGGAGCCATGTTGCCCTGTCCCTATGTCTCTACCAGTCGACGGGCTCAACCTAGCCTCCCACGGTGCGAGGTTATTAAACAGAAAATGTGCCGAAACACTGCGACTACTTATACCATTTGATCGACGCCCGATGGCAGTGTTGGATGCTCGACAGGGTCGATACCCAGCCACGATACCCAGCCAAACTCGTCCCATGAACTCGTCCCCAAGGTACTGGAAGCCCTAATACCAAATGGAGAGTGTACAAACAAAGGCAGTCGCTGCCTATCAAATTGTTATAGCACAAAGACCCTAACCACTGGTAGACGGCACTGATTCTAAGAGCCCACTGCTCCTTATCAGAGACGCGGGCCTAACGCCTGGCTAGGGACATGAAACACTTCAAGATGGGAATGTGGTGGACCGTGGGAAATATAGAATGCAAACTAGAAAGGTAAAGAAGTGACACATATGGAATCGGTACCAAGGATAGAACAAGGGAGATAGAACAAGTTCTGCAATCAGCAATGCAGGCTAAAAGACGTAGGGTCCATTCCTGTGGGAAGCGCCATGCATTTAGCAAAGAGTGAGGCCACCTCAGTCCCGCAGGACAACCACTGGACAGTCCAGCTGGCGCAGCAGCCGGTCAGTCAACGAGCCTCCCAACCCCGTCAGGCGATGTAGGGCAGCAGCCACGCCCTGCTGCTCCTGGTGAGGCAGCACCGCAAGGCCAATACCTTGGGCAGACGCATACTGGATAACTGCCTGCAGCAGCCAAAGTGCGCATGACTATTGGTCTAAGCGACATACATCATCAAGAAGACCCCTTCCATCACAAAGCGAGCAGCAGGAGTGTGAACAAACCAGTCACCTATCAAGCAGGGCAGCTGGCAAAGCAAGGTCCTGTCATGCTCCTCGAGGCGGCCACACGCAGCAGGTCTGGCCAACGAAGCGCACCGCTGTTGGCATCACCGCTGCCTTAGAGTTACCTGGCATATCAAAGCGTGCTGTTCGTGGGGTGCCGGCCCCTCCTCCACATGGACATGCTCTACAGGCAGCTGCTCGGTAGCCAGCTCTGTCTGCACAACAAGGCGACCTCACCAACAAACTCGCAGACGGAACGTCGCTGACTGCTAGGGGACAGGAATAGCACGGCAGACTCCAAAACATGACAGCAGCCTTACCCGTGCGGGGGTACGGAAGCGGCTGTGCCATACGGGTGCTACCAGAAAAACCACAGGCGGGCCAGGAGGCATGGCAGCAGCAGGGATGCCGTCTGTGCAAGGCACTCTCAACTGCGTCCCAACTCACACAACCCACCAGCTTTGCAGTGGGGCGGCCCACGGTGAACACGTGCAAGTGGTCCTGCGGCCGCACAGCCACGCCCAGCGCCCACTGCAGTGCGCCGCTTGTGGTGGTGCCTTCCACAAGCAACAGCACGTGCCGCTCCCCCTGCACCTGGCATGCAGTGAAGGAATACCTAATGATGAAACATGTCTCTGCTGCCACAAGCCCGGCAGACCATGGCAATACAAAGCTGACCTGCCAGCACCTGCCCCGATGCCGTCGTGTTGCCTTTTCAAGCAGCCGGGTGCTATAAGGCACCCAAAGTGCTACTTACAGCATAGTCCCTCCTGGAGAAAGCAAGCCGTGCAATAACCCACCTTGCACTGCAAGCCGCTGCCACGAACAATGGCTACAGGCGAGAGAGCGTCCCGCAGCACAAGGCTGCACACACTTCCTTGTCCAACGAAGGCCAGAAGGGACCTACATGCATGAGGGCAGGCCTAGGGAGTCAGCCGGGAGAGTTGGCTGTGATATGCCAATGTACGAGTAGGTACCCAGTATAGGGTGCCAGGGCATGCTCCAGCACTGGACCCGAGGGAACACCACAGCAACGACAGGTTCAGTCTCTCCCAAAAGCGCATGCGGGTGCTGCAGGGGCATTAGGCAAAGTTGCCAGGGTCCACAGGCTACCATTTAATGTACTCTGGCCCTTACTAAAGCTCTCTGAAGGCGCAGTTCCAACCAGGGTGCACATGCAAACATCGAGACGTGCAGCAGCGGACAGGCAGACACGCCTTGGGACGCGAGCAAGCACCTTGAGAAGTCGCCCAAGCCGCGACTGCCCAGCACTATGAGGTTCGCCTGGTGTAGGTTCGCGTATGCTGCAATTGTTTTGGCCACACCTGCAGGCAGAGGTTATACAGGGTGGCAAAAACGTGCGTTGACATCTGTATTTTCCATCCATATCCCAAACAGAGTGCCAGCTGCCCCCTTTTCGATGACGGGCCAGTGCCAGCATCTCTATTGGCAAACCAGCGCTTGGGCGTTGTACCTCGGGAGCCGGGTGGCGCTCTTAACGCAGCTATCTTGAACTGCTCCTCCTTCACCTGGAGGTGCGTAGAAACACTGTTTTTATGCAGTAGCAGCATCCTTGTCAGTGTCAGTGTTATCAGAATGGTCAGTTTGGCAAACGATACACGGGCCGCTGCCAACCCTCGCAGGTCCGCCCAACAGCCTCGTATGCGTATGCGTATGCGTACTTTACCTTGTTGCTGGCTAGATGTAGCACTTCATGGACAGCTTTCGTAGTGGCCAACGCCTCAGCTCCAAGGCTGGAGTGTGCTCTGGTGGAGGCCAGGGGTGTGATAGAAGAGCCAAAGGCCGCGCTGGTGGTCACCACCAATACGTGCAGCTCATCACCGGGCTGTGCCAAGGTATTGCAGCACCAGCTAGCCGCCCGGTGGGCAGCCCTGCTGGAATCCACCGCCAGCACAAAAACCCGTCCCGTCATGAGCCAGTGCAGGGGCCAAGCCCAGGTGAAGCTGTGGAATAAATAAAGGACAGCCTGGTTGAAGGCTGAAGGTGGGTACTGCTGTGCAAAGCTTTGCAAAGCTTGCAAATAAGGGTTGCCAAAGCACGGCAGCCTGGTTGCGGCTCGAAGGTGGGTACTGCTGTGCAAAGCTTTGCAAAGCTTGCACAAAAGGGTTGCCAAAGCACGACAGCAGGGCGCAAAGGGTGACGTCGTCTGCAGCTGATGGCGGGAGTGAGATACTGAACAGATTTTGGAGCCTGGGGCCTCAGCGAGCTTGGCCTATACAGCAGTCCTAGTCGCCATCCGACGTCCGAACAGCAGACAACACTGGTAGGAAGCTCGAGGGACGGTTAGTATACGGAGCCGTGGAGGAAGAGACGACGAAGCCCTCTCGGCGCTCAACAGAGGTGGGGTGCGCACACGGCTAACTAAGTTTGTCACTGCTGATCAAGGGATTGGAAAACTGAAAGGCAGCCTTGGAAGGCGCACCGAGCGCCTGCAGAGTCGTTGGTCTGTACACGTGGGCTGCTGGCATGCACTCGCTTGCCGTGCAACTCGTGGCGCACCTGCCTGCCGTGAAGGCCATCGTCCGTGCCAGTGATGTGTGGTAGATAATCTGCCACAAAGCGTCTAGGCAGTACTGCCAAAGCCGCTGCGTCGATGGCTGCGATTCTGGCTTGCGTGGCACCCTGGTACCTTTCGACGCGTGTCTTTATCTACCTTTTGACCATGCAACTTCCTTTGCCCGAGGACAGCACGCGAGGGGCTTGGTGATCTTACCCCGGTGTACTGCGTGCAGGTCTATCCTTCCAGTCCGGTACTGGACTTGCAGGGCAACAGGTGGCAGCATGGAGTATCAGGAACATTGTGCGCCCAACAAACCTGAGCAACAACTGGACAGGAGCAGCCAGGAGCTCCTGGGAGCCGCGGCGCTGGGAAGCCCTACGGCGGCGCCGCTGGCCGGCGACAGCTCAAGCGAGGAGGGCAGCAGCGGCGGCAGTTGTTCCACACATAACGGCCAGCTGGCAGGCCAGTGTTGTATTATGGCCGACGAGGAGCAGCAACCTCGCCAGCAGCAGCAGCAGCAGGAAGATGATGCACAGCACTATGAGGATGGTGAGCAGGACCTTGAGCCGGAGGTGATCTTGACCATCACCGAGCCCCAGGAGCACCACCATCACCTGCTGCGCCACTGCCTCAACGCCGACCAGCGCCGCCAGGCACTGCAACATTTTGGCTCGGACGACGTGCGCGAAGCGGCACGTGAGATTGGGCGCATGGGCCAGCGCGAGCTGCAGCTGAAGTTCAAGGTAACTACTTGCAAGTACTTGCCGGTGTGAAGGAACAAGGATGAGTGTATGCGTGCAAAGACATCCAAGGTGGAAGCGTGTTGCTGGTTCTCAGCACTGCCTTGCTGGCATAAGAATATCGGCTCCTTACACCTAGGGTATGGTGGGGTTTTGGATGCGCGCCCGCAGCGATCGACGGCTATCAGTAGCTAAGCCGGCCTGTTGCAACCCGCTGCCCGATGCAGTTGGTGTATGGAAACGCTACGCACAGCAACAATAACAACTGGTTGCGCCGCAAGCTGTACGAGGGTAAGCCCCCTTGCTTGTCCCTGGTTGGCTGTCTCCGCTTGCTGGACCTGATCGCCCAACTGCTGCTTTGCGTTGTTTCGTCTACGAAGCAGGCGTTGTCATGCTTGGCATGCCAGGCTGCGCACCAGCGGCTCGTAAGACCAAGTCCGCAACAATTCCCTCTCCTGGCGCCAGATGTGTGCAAGTGATTCCTTCCTTTCTTCCTTCTTGCAGCCGTGGGCGCTGCCCCCATGAAGGTCCCTACCAAGGTCATCAAGGCACAGCGTAGCACCACCAGCAGCAAGCACTGCGGCAGCCCTCGCGGCGCCATGGGCAGTGGCAGGGAGGGGTCGCCACCTCCGACCGACAGAGTGAGCCTGCGGTGCCACCACCACCACCAGGCAGGCGCCGGCGCCGCCAGCGCGGCCGCGGGTGCAGCCGCAGGAGGCCATGAGGGGCACGCCACCCGCCGCGGTGCGGCAGCGCACAGCACACACAGCATGGCCAGCCTGGCAACGACCGTGGGCGCCACGCGGCCTCGTAGCCCCAGGGGCGCTTTCAAAAGGTGAGACGCTGGCCTTATAATTAAATTTGCTGAGGTACCGGTGCAGGTAAGGGCACCCGCTGCGTTGCAGCTGCCAAGTCTTATCAGGGCTTGTAGCTGCGGTATGTTGGATTGGGCTCACGCTTTGGTGTTGCCAGGTTCCCTGTTGCGGCTAGCATTCCGCACGGAGGGGGTGGCTGCAGCACCATACCGAGAGTGGCAGAGTATTGCTTCCCTTCATCAGGGCGTTCGTTATTGATCGACAGTCTCTAAAGACCTCAAAAATGCGTTACTAAATCACCGTCGCTAATTGGCCCTGGCGTTCCCACCGTGCTGCAGCACCGCAAGGCCAGCCCTCAGCAACCTTAAGCGGGCTGCCTCAGCTGCCGCGCCCTCCCCACACCACGGCTCGCCCGGGGCTCGCCAGCGGGCCATGGTGCCGCTGCGCAGGCACCACACCCTGCCGGCCGAGCTGCCGCCTGTGCCGCAGTTGTACCAGCCACTGCAGGCGCAGCACCCGCAGCCGCCAGCGCCGCTGCAGCCGCAGCAGCACCAGCGCTTCTTCCATTTCAAACGGGAGCAGGTAGAGGGGTGGCAGCATGGCCAGCAGCCACAGCATGCCAATGTGGCAGGTGTAGTGGCCAGGCAGGCGCAGGGCATGCCCAGCAGCGCCTTCTTCACCGCTGCTGTTGGTGCTGGGGTGATGGCGGCGGCCTCCCCCGTGTACCAGCAGACCTCGCAGAACCTGGACAGCATCATGGAGGATCTCGGCCTCCTGGTGAGCATCGGATGCATCTGTTACCTTGGGATCCTGTCAAGTGGATCCTCTGTGGTGGTGTCTATTTCGTGCCATCAAAAGGGCACTGCACTGGCGCTTGCACACTACGCACTTCAGCGCCCCTCCCCTTCCAACACGCGCGCACACACACATCACCACCACCACCACACACACACAGCACACACACCTGGCTGTACAACTTGAACTGTAAGTCCTGAGCGCAAAGCCACAGTCTTGTATCAAACGCGCGGCTGCACCTGTGTGCTTGCAGGGCTTGTTGCCTCATTCACTGCATCCCTGCCCTGCCCCTTGCCTGCCGCAGGACGACTGCTGCCAGGACGGGTGGCTGTCCGGCAGCGACGCGGCGGCGGGCCCCTACGGTAGCGGCGGCGGCAGCTCCAGCAGCGACAGCGGCTGCTGGGGCTTGCTGGGGCCAGAGGGCGCCAACAACCTGCTGGGCTGCGCACTGGGCCCCGCTGCGCCTGCTGGGCGCGCTGGGCTGCCGCACAGCGGCTCGCTGCCCAGCAGCGTCGGCTCCATGGCCACGTCGCCCTCCGGGAGTGAGTCCCTGCTGGATGCCGAGGAGGATCTTCTGCTGCTGCCGGTGGATCCCTTCGCAATGGATGCCTTTGCCTTCATCTGAGCTTCACCTCAGCAGAGCCAGGAGATGGAGCTCCTCATTGCAGCAAGGTGCACCCTCCGTGGGTGGCCATTCCCTTACTGTTAGCTGTCCAGGCTGTCTGCACCCTGGGAGCTTGGTCATGAAGCAGCAGTCAACGAACAAGCCGCGCCTTCAAGGCTGAACCACCAAGGCCTTGGCCGGGCGCTTTTCTTCTTTCTCTTGGATGGGGCCTCCCTTGCCACGCACGCCTTACGGTTGGCTGTGGCGGAATAGCTGCATGGCAGCGGGGAGGGCCGCGACCCAGAACTGGCTCGATTCAACCTTTCATGCTGGGGAAACCCTGCGGGGAGTTTTCTCCCCACCTGCTCAATCCCACACTGTGGCTGCAGAGGGCGCGCAGCGCCCACATCATTGAACTTTTGCAGCTGGGGTGGTTACGTTTGTACTGGGTACCATTGCCCAGGACTTTTTTATGGAGCCGCCCTTGAGCGCCTTGTGCTCAGGTGGCCGGCTGGGGTCAGTATCTTTCCAGCAATGTGGACCAACACTGCCTCGAGGCTGCTCAGTACGACAGCACCGAGAGTTGCTAAGTATTTCGGTCATGGCGCAGGATGTTGAGGCTGCATACTTTTCCTTCATGGGGACAGGGGTGCGTACGCACGTGCTTAGGCGTCATGTAGGAGTCGGTGGTTGTTTTATGGGCATTTGTAGGAGGTGGTGGTGCTTTTCCTACGTGAGGGACCTATGGCTATGTTTGGGATTTGGTCTGCAGCTACCCTCAGCCGAGGTGCAAGGCGCCGTAGGTGGTGAGGTATTGTGACTGCCACCGTACGGTTCAAGGTGGGTTATAAGGTTCGAACCAATGACGCAGGTACTCCTTTTCAATGAATGCCGCGCGGTCCAACACGGACCATTCTCTGCACTGCTGCTAGTGTGGTGCCTGGTTAGAGACTCAGCGGAGCACTTCCCTCGCTTACCCCTGTCATATACGCCCCCAATCTGATAGCGCGCGTCTTGTCTTGGCAGCTGCCACCCCAGACGGGCAGCTGGACTGATTGTCTACCGTTGGGCAGTAGTTTCTGGGTACTTCCCCTCAGGCTGTCTGGAGGCTGGCGGTGGCCGACTTTCGCAGTAGGCTCTCTCTTTCCTTCCCGTTGCTAACCACTTTTTTACCTTTCCTTGTGTACTAGCTAACTGGCCCGGGAGTGGACTCGCTGGATTTGCTGAGTAGTGGCACAGCGGCCACCTTCTGTCTTAGGCTCGTGTCACCTTGTTGCTCCCACCTTTCTCTGGCGCTTCACTGTTGGAGTTGATGCTTTGAGACTGTACATCAGATTCTACACCATTGTGAGTGTGTTGTGTGGGTGAGCCGGGCGTCCCCCCTAATGACAGCTGTTGTTTACTGGAGGCAGCGACTTGCGGTGTGCAGACACTGGGTAGGCATTTGGTGGGGAGGGGAGCGAGCGAGACATTAGAGCCCTGTGTTGTGTACCCCTTCTACTTTAGTGTCGCTGTCTCTGTCGCTCGTTTGTAGAGCTGGCTCATACAATTCCTGTCGCCCTGCCTTGCACCTCCCTCGCTGTGCTGTCCCTCTGCTCTCCTCTCTTTGATATGAGGCTGCCCTCAAGAACTTGTGCCATTGTACCCTAGGCCCAGCTTAGGCTCAACTGGTGTTAGCCCCCCGGTTAACCCGGTCATATTTCACTCGCCTTACTAATTGCAAGCACAGCCATCGTTTGTGTGCCACTTGGTATAGCTTTCCCGGCTTGCCTTGCGACATGCAGGAGCTGCGGTCACCGAGTGTGTCTGTCTATGTAGAGCAGTCCTATGTGTAACCACTGTCGTGACACTCGTGGCTGGCTCTGTATGCTCGGCTGCAGCTTAGCAGATTCAGGCACTGACGACTCTGCCTTTGGCTGCTGGTCGTGAAGTCACTGCTAAATCCAGACTGCACAGGGCGCAGGCAGTGATGGCATGGACTTAATGGCCATTCCACTGCTGATGGGAATATATACAGGCCCTCCTCTCACTCACGCCCCCTCCAGTATGTTTTAGTATGTTTGCTCTGCTGTTGCCGTCAGGCGAGAGGTAACATGCACCCACGAGCAACACTGCATTGGAGTGCCTCAACCCCAGCCCGGTTAGCTGGCAGCGTTTAACCTTGTGGTCCTAATGGAACACGTCCAGGGTTCGAATCTGGAAGGGAACAACTTTGAATCTTCACATTCTGCATTGCGGCTGGTGCGGCCCGCTAAAGGCTGGGTGCACAGCCTCTGCAACACTGCCTTGGCCATAACAGCCCAGCTCACCCCCATACCTCCCCTCGGTTCGCAGTAAACCTGCCACCTTAACCAGATACAACTCGCCATCAAATCTGTTCGCACGACCAGCCACCTTAACCAGATACACCCAGGAAGGAGCACGTACGGCAGGCCGGGTGGGTGTGAAGACACCCTACAGAGCCCCTCAGCCACTGGTGAGTCTCGCTTACCACAACACCTGATGGACAGCAACATGACTTCCTTCGGGAAGCGCAACGTCCTGAGAGCGGTCGAAAGCACGTCTAGATGCAACTGGGGTGGCGGTTTGTATGTGGCGGGCCGAGGGCTACACATGCATCGGAACCCCTCTCAGAACTGCGTCGCCCCCAGCTGCCACAGCTTCCAGAAATGCTAAGAGGATGCTGAAGGTTTGTGTGTTGCGGGGAGGGTGGCAGACGAGTCAGTTTAGCAAGTTACAGGGGCAGAGTGCCACCGCGGCACGCGCCCTGCTGACTCAGCTACAGCAAGCCAAAAGTTCGACAAGTTAGGTTCTCACCCATCCTTATCATTTCACTGTTTGTCTTCAAGCCGTAACCGGAGTCATGGGCAAGTCATTGTTGGTGGCGATCGACGAAAGTGTGGCGTCAAAGAACGCTGCCAAGTGGTGCTGCAACAACCTAGTCAAACCTGAGGATACTTTACACCTGGTGGCCGTCACAGGTGGGCGCTGGCGACGCCACCGTACCTTGGGCGCATCCCAGCCTAGGAGGCTGGGCTCCTTCGTGTCTCCTTAAATGAACATCGGCTGTTGATATCGCGCTGTACCTGCTTGAACCCTATATACTATTGCCACCAGCGCCGGGGAGCGGCTGCTCAAGCTCCGTCCCTATGTCCTCTTGTGCAGCACCGCCCACCTATTCTGTGGCCCCGGCCGCTCCCATCGCGACGGCGGGAGCCGTGGCAGCACTGTCTTTGAACTGGGAGGCCCAAAGAAAGGCCGAAGAGGAGCGCGGCAGGGAGGTGCTGAAGGAGGTGATGCATGAGCTGGCGGCAGACTATGGGGTGAGCACAGCACAGCACAGCGTGGTGCCTGTAGCACGGCTAGCCACCCACAACACGGGGATGCCGCTGCGCTTCTGAGACTGAGACTGAGGCTGCTGGAGGGTTGATGGATGCCCCACAGACATGCTGGACTGTGAGGTTGGCTCACTTCCCCTCGATGATTTGCAGTAGAAGTCGGCGCAAGAGTTCTGTTGTCATAGACAGCTAGCTACAACTGAACAGATGTGGCTCATTGCCAGGCACGCCAAGATCCACCCCACCTGGCGCTGCAGGTTGACCGCAAGCAGATAGACGCGCACCTGCTGGCCGCAGCCGGCGGGGCTTCAGGTGCCGCCCTCCGGGTGCCTCCACAGCCGTTTTACCTCATTGTGCTAACTGGTGCACGTCAGGCACATTTGGGGTGGTCCAGCAGGCAGCTGGCCTCCTTGTTTGCATAGAGCTTGAGTGGTGCCATGGTGGGCTTTCTCAACCACTCTCTCTCCACTTCTCTGTCCACAACAGGCCAGGCAGCGCTTCTGGAAGAAAGCAGGCACGCACGCAAGCAAGCCAGGTTGCTTGGTAGCCGCAGGGGTTGCCGAGTCGCTGGTGGCGTTTGCCAAGGAGAGGAAGGTGGACCTGCTGGTGCTGGGCTCGCGCGGCATGGGCTCAGTTAAGAGGTGGGTGGAGCCTGGCGGGGTGGGTGGAGCCTGGTGCGTGGTGGTGAGTGCCTGCTGCTGGGCTCAATCAGGAGGTGGGTGGAGCCTGGCGGGGTGGTGGGGGTGAGTTCTGCCTGCTGGCAGGACGGGGTCGTTGGTGAAGAGATGGTGCAGCCTCTCGCCAATTGCCGGGAAGCGCCCCTCTGCTCCCCGGGCCATGTGTGCACTAGCTATCTCACGCAGACGGACTCTGTTGGAGGAAGGCCGCATCCGCAGATATGCGGTGGTGGCAAGGCTGAGAGGAGCACCGGCCTCCTGGTGGCACAACACCTGCTCAGCCCCCTCAACCCCTGCACGCCCCTCCTCTCCCAGCTCTGCCGCGCCTCCCAGGGGCAGGGGCTGCTCCACCACAGCAATGCTGTGGGCTGTGCACCGGGGAGTTCTCATCCCTTCCTGCTTGACCCCTACCCTACCCTCAGCCCTACCTCTACACCCCCACCCACCCCTCTCTGCAGCACGCTCATGTCTGTCGTGGGCCTGGGCTCCGTGAGCGACTACTGCCTGCACAACCTGTCGGTGCCCGTGGTGGTGGTGAGAGGGCGGGAGGCGGACACGCGAGTTAAGCCCTCCCGCAAGGTCATGGTGGCGCTGGATGAGTCGGACCTGTCAAAGGTGGGTGGAACATGGGGGGGC
>BBXU01002535.1:0-24505 GCA_001598975.1 Parachlorella kessleri
ACCCCCGACCCCCCCCCATTCAGCAGGTTATTTCACCGGCTCGCCTCCAAGCCTTTGGGCTGGTCCACGCACGCCCCATCACCTGTCCTTTGGCATGGGCATAGCTGTCTGGGGGCAGGTAGCTGCCACGCAGGCCGCCTCCCAGACGCAGGCGATAACAGTTGTACCGCGGGCTCTCTGCCATCCCTTCCACTGCTAACCTCCACCTCCAGGCTCCCTCACCTGAAAGCGCACAGCTCCACCCGCTGCAGCCTGGAGAGCCCCTCCAGCAGCGGCGCGGCCGAGCTCAGCAGCCCCGAGTCTTGCCTCAGTGACAGGCTGGTCAGCCCACTCAGCGCCGCAAACAGGCCGGGGGCCGGCCTGCCCTCCAGCCCGCCTGCCAGGGACAAGCTCTCCATCTGCGACAGGCACGACAGGGCCGCCAGCTGGCGCCACGTGAAGTCCATGTGGATGGACTGGTGGGCCACGGCAAGCGACAGGTGGCGCAGCCCCTGCAGGGTGAGCACCTCCTGCACCCAGCAAGCACAAGCTGCGGTCAGGCTCTTGAAGGCCGTGGCAGGGCCAGGGGGTGTCACATTCAGTTGTCGGGCCGGATGCAACAGAGCCACCTGCCAGTGCACGAAGCAAGCCTGACATGCTCTGCACGCAGTCGCATAGGCCTGTGCCCGCGCCAGTAAACAAGCCAAGTATCAGCTGTTAAAAGCAGCTGCCAAGAACTCATACCCTAGCTACTGGAGTCGGCCTGCACAACCCAAAGCCATCACCAGCGTAGTCACCGGTCTGCCAGCCTACCTTGAAGATTCGGCGGGTGGTCTTATGCGCAAGGGGCGCATAATTCCTGATGGCCCCTAGCTCCAGGGATAAGTCCTCTAGGGGACCACCTTGAAACGCTTCGAGTACAGCGGGTAGGAAGTGTCCCCACTGGGTGGTGCCTTGCAACAGCCGCAGCTTGCAGACGACACCCTTGCGCCTTTGCAGGAAGGAGAAGAGCGCCTTCTTGGAGCTCAAGCCGCCATCAAGCGCCTGCTGCAGTTTTGTGCCGCTTAAGACCAAGCCTGGGGCCCAGAAGGGCGGATGGGAGCCGGCAGTCTGGTGCCAGTACCGGCATGTCGCTAGGACTGCCGCCTTGGAAGCGTTATCAGCGCAAAGACTGAAGATATGAGCCAGAAGGTGCGTTGGCAGGGAGTTCACATGCGTCTTGCTCCTGGCACGGGGGCACGGGGGCATGGCTAGCACCACAGCGTCATCAAGGGGAGTGAGATTAGGCACTGGAAGGAGCACATGCGATGCAAAAGCCTATCCCTCTTCCCGTGGGTAGCTAGGCAGACAGTGTTGTCTGCATCCGATACCAGCAGATTCCTTGGACTCGCAGGGTTAGCAGGACAATGGAGTAACACGACCATAACCTGTCCAGCGCATATTAGCAGACCACATGCATGGACGAGCAGTGCTGATGGTCTGTGCGATAGTCACCCTGCCTGAAGCTCCTTTATAAGCGTGCTAGCTTGGGAAGCCCATGGGTACACCTGCTCTCACCCTAATGGTGATGCCCGTTCCACCAAGGAAATCCAGTGCCTGATAACATTAGCAAGCTCCAGTTGTTGATACTACCACCATTTATGAAGGGAGATCGAGCAACGTTCTGGGCTGGGTTCAGAAGTCACTCGGCAGTGAAACTGTATTCTGCAGCTGAGAAAGTGGACTGCAGGCCGCATTTGCTGCAGTTTTGCCAGCCTGCTACCACTAGGCCTGCACTACTTCCCAAGTATACAGTATTCTCTACAGGACTCAGCCTGCACATGAGACGATGGGGAGCAGTCCTATACCTAGAACAAACCATACTAATACACATGGGCGGCTCATTCAAAGTCCGAGTCCTCATCTGACTCTGAGCGCTTACAGCAGTCGCTTTGCCGCACTGTCCGCTGCTGCGCCGGCTCGCCGCCTGATCGTGCAAGCCGCGGCTGGCTGTCCTCAAACAGCACGCCCGCCAACACCAGCCTGCACAGAAAGCTTAAGGCTAAGTAATGGAAACCAACAATAGCCAAGTTGCTTGCAAACAACACCGAAGGATATGAAGTGGAGTTTGCAGTTGATTGCATCCATATGGTCCAGCTGCATTCTGCATAGGAGCTGCCAATTGCCAATTGCCCTGATAGCTTGCATGGCTGCCCAAGCCCTGGCTGCGTCCCAACCAGGTCCCTATAATGCTTGCCTAGGACGAGATGCTTACGTCCTGCCCCGGCAGCGACCCTGGACCCCAGACGTGCATCGAATAGAGCGAGACAAAAACTGCTGTAGGGGGCCTACCTGCTTTCTAGCGCCTCTGTGCTGAAGTTCTCACTACCCCCAAGCTCATCCAGGCCCACTATGTAGTCTGTTGTCTTCTCATTTCTTATGACTGCCAGTGTGGGCAGCATCCACACCTTTAACCGGTCTGCAAACGAAATGAGCATCATGTTTGTAGTAAGCAGGCTGTCCGCCTGCCAAGAGGCGTGCACACGTCGCACCATCACAAGCAGCCCAGGTTGCAGGCATACGAGTCAATGAGATTGCATGGTTATGGATGTCATAGGAAGGCAGCAGCTGAAGCACTTGCAAGAGCGGTACCAGTGGCCAATACCACCTCTGCACCTGTGAGAAAAGGCGCCTTCTCTGCGTGTACTCTAACAAACTTGGTTTCTGGGTGCTTGCGCGCCAAGATGCCCATGTGCTTGTCCATGACCTTGCATGGGAAGCTCTCGCGATAGAAGTGGCATACCATGCGCTCCTCCCCCTTCATCTCCTGCATTTTTAAGAGAGGTGAGCGTGTGGCCAGGAAAGATGCATGTCAGCGACCACAGCTAGTCCTGCTTTGATTGTTCAGTCACTGTTGCCCAGCATGACTTTCTAGGCCTAAGCCGACTGCATGCTGGAACCAACACATTGCAGCAATGCTTACTACAAAGCAACTGCAAAATAGTTAAGCAATCTACAGAGCCGGTTGCGGTGTTTGCATCTGATCCAAGCGCAAAGCTCACTTTAAAAAAGTCCCGCTCGTCTATATCTCTATACTCCCCATGGCCCTTAACAGCCCACTCCTGCCGCTTTTGCTGCATCCTGTACATTAAAAGTGCATCTTGCTGGACATACAGTGCCACAACAGCACCCGCCCACAACAGCACCCGCCCACAAAGCGGCAGCCCAGGTGCCCTGTGGCACAAGATGCACTATGCCAAGCACTTGGAAGAGAATACAAGAAGACTATGCCTCAGCTAAGAAGCCTACCGCTTCATGTCCTCTAGTCGCTGCCGCCGCAACTTCTCTATGTCGTCCTCATCCAAGTTGTCTAGCCGCTGCAGCTGGCTGTCCAGCTGATCCTCTACGTGCTTTGCTGCACGTATTAGAGTATCTTCCAGGACCTGCTGCATGGGATTCATCGCTACAGAAGGCGCAGACGCTGGCAATATCGATCAGCCTTGAGAAAGGTTGGGCAGAGCTCGCGAGCAACAGTAAAACAAGCCGTGCCAACAATGACTAGGAGAAGGTTTTACATGCTAATAGCTCGCTCTGAAAAAGTCAAGCTCTCAAAAAGTCACGAAATTTAGCTTGGCGGTTCCAGCGTGGCAGCTTGTCTCGCAGCCTGGCCTTCAAACCTTGCCACTGTACGTTTCTGTAAGTATTCAGATCGTTTTCAGGCTTTGTAAGGATAGCCCATTGCACAGCACGGGCCATGGTGGGATGTTGACATGCTCGCTGGCCCAAGTGCATGCTGCTGCGTTTAGAGGTTGACTTGGGTTCGGAGAGCCAGGCATTCTAGACAAGGTGGTGAACTCCGGCTACTTACGCTACTGGATTTGCTGCACCAGGGTTTACAGGTAGTCACACAAGCTACTTATTGAAGCAGCTGGCATCCGCCACACAGCTGTCTGACTGCTGTCTGACCCCTTCCTGTCACTTGCATTTTCATCTCAAAAGCACAGAAAGATGTGCTGCTACACTGCTGCCACAAGAATCTTGTGCTGCACCTGGCCCACGCTGCTGGCCAGCACGGATAGCCGTGCAGGGCCCCATCTCTGGTGGGCTTACAGTGCAGTTGTCCGGCGTTAGGAGGCTGCCATGTTCGGGGTGTAGTGGCGGTGGGCTTGCTTGTCGCAGGCGCCTGTCCTATCCTCAAGTCCATCAATCCGGGCCTTGCCGTTGTAGTCCTCGTTACCGACCTCCTCTGGTATTGCTTTGTGGCCTCCTTGTTGAGTGGACCACCGGCCGCCGTTGTTGCGTCTGTGATCTGCCGCAGCACCAAGTCCAGTATTGACAAACGGCTGTGAAGCCAGCGGTCAACGCTTACATGCTGTAGGATTAGCTCTCACCAGAAGGTCCTGCACTGGTTCATGCTGTGACGCCAGCTCCTCCAGCCAGTCCCTCTTTGGGTGGCAGGCAACGCGAATACACAGGTTACAGGAGGAACTGTACTGACAGGGCTGGATGAAGGCATGCCCGACCTACCTGGTGAAGCACCTGTGATAAGCGTGACAGTGTAGGGGTCGCGTGAATGGAATATGCACACATGGTGATTCACACCACCATGTGTGGCAGTGGTCTTGTGCTTTTGCCATGGCTTCTGCGCCCTGAGGTGCTGACATGGCATCCAGCGTGGACCAAAGACAACTAGTAACTTGGGCAGACCCAACAAAACCGCATGCATTAGCTGATACTTCCGATCATGCCTAGCGCCGAACCTCTTAACATAGCATATTACTGCACTGGCCATGGTGAGATTGTCGCTCGTCATCAGACTGATCAGTGCAGCACACGGCATTGCAGGGTACTCTGTCGCTACCTCGGATATTATTGCTGCAGGGCTTGGACACTCTACCCGGTCCCTGGAAATTTGCAGGTTCCTCTGCAGTGCTGGACACTCTGGTAAGGATGTTAGCTCTGTTGTGGCTCCGCTGGAAAGGGATAAGCACATCGTAGAAATCCACGTCAGGGACGAGCATGGTGCTTTTTGGCTTCTTTGCAGTAAGCGTTGTGACTGGCGCACCGGCTGCGGTGTTTTTAAGAGAGGTGCCTACTACCGGCTGTTTAACTCTTAGACAGGCCGTATTGGACACTGGCGCCCAGCAGAAGGCAAGACTAAAACACAGAGGCACTTAACATGTAGGAGAGATTAGTGCTGGTGCATCTGTGCTGCGCTGCCAGGCGGGGTTGGTCAAATTATGCAACCGCGTCCTGACGTCACATGCACCTTCTTGTTGAGGTTCCATGCAGATGCTTAGCGTGCAGCGCATGCACCCTGCTCCTCAAGTAGGGTTAGGGTTCTAACAATCGGCAGCTACCAAGCATTCCTGGCGCCCTACTTCTCCCTCCAGGATGCATTCACGGTGGATCAGAAGAGCTCCCTGGAGCAGTACAGCAGGACGGCAGTGCAGCAGAGGGGAGAGCTGCTACAGAGAGGTACTCTGGGGCAATATGCAAGCACTGCTAAGCCTTGTAGCAGGCATGCTCGTCCTGCCTACGAGTAGGACGTGCCTGCCAGCGGCTGTCAGTCCGCCCCTGACTAGCCAGGCGGCTGAACGGTACACATTCCCTTGCTGCTGCTGGGCCAGTTACATCTTGGGTATGTGCAACATGGGCCCAATACCCACAGCCTGCCCTCATGGGCCCTGCACTTTGCAGAGGTGTCCTGGCTGAAGTCCCACAAGACCGATCTCATAGTCTCCGACATCGTGCCGCTGGCGTGTGTTGCCGCCAGGCTGGCTGGCCTGCCGTGCGTATGTGTGTCCAACTTCAGCTGGGGTAAGTGGAGCGGAGTGTTCGCCTTGAACAGCAGTTTGTACAGTCAAAGGATGGCATGTGGGGATATGGCCTGCGTGCGCGACTGTGTGACCACAGCATTGCAGGCTGCAGACGACTGCATTGTGGATACGAGGCTAGTGGTTACGAGGCTACCCAGGGCATGCAGGGCTTGTGGGTTGGGAGCAGATGAGTGACCACGAGGTGCAACACACTGAGAACAGCATCAGAAGCCCCAGTAGCCACCAGCTTGGCTTAACCAGCCCCTTCTTGGGCGCTCTTGGCCTGCCTCAAGTCGCCTCGAGTGCCAGGCCCTGCCTGCTGCTTGCTGCTTAGGAGGGGGAACCTCAGCTGCTCTTGTTGTGTAGACTTCATTTACTCCGAGTACCTCACAGAGGCCGGCAGCAGCGAGTTCCGACAGCTGGTGTGGCAGATTGCGGAGGACTATGCATGTGAGTTGCGGGGCTGCTGCCGGGGTACGTCCTTGGCACTTCGGTTGGTGGCGTGCACGGCTGCAGCTAGGCGCATGGCAGCTGGCACAGCAGCCCGGCTTTATGCTCGGTAGGGTGCCCTGCAGCTGCATGGCATGCCATACCCAGTGAAAGCCTCGCACCCACCTTTTAGGTGCTCAGGAAGCTCGGACATCCGGCTGGGCCCCAGACCCTCTGTGGCAGGGCACACCGCCTTCTGACATACTAGACAGAGAGCGGTGTGAGTGATCCAGAATGTCAAAAATGTTGTCCTCCCAATGCTTGCTGGTGAACACAGGCGCCGCCAAGCTGCTGCGGCTGCCCGGCTATGTGCCCATGCCGGCTTTCCGGCAAGTGGTGGACGTCCCCCTGGTTGTGCGACACGCAAGCAGGCCCAGGCAGCAGGTGCGCGGCTCTCCGCACTCAACTGCTGCTGTTTTCCATCTTCCGTTCGGTTGATCTCACCATCTCCTGGGTGATGACTGGGTCTGGGAGCGCAAGCCTAGCATGCACAGCATGTGGCGGCCTCCCTCTACAGTGGGGGCGGCGGGCGCAGCGCGGCTCGGATGGTGGCAGTTTTAGCTCACTCTGAGCCCTCCAACCGCACAAGTGCTCGCCCTGCTGGGCAGCCTCGTTTGGCCACAGATGAGATCGCCACATAAAGCACACTCCGATGGCCATGCCCCGGCCAAGCGACATGCCTCCACCTCCACCCTTGTGGCTGCTGCAGGTTCGGGCTGAACTAGGTCTGGCTGAGGATTCCAGCCTGGCAGTGTTCATCTATGGTGGCCAGCCCCCTGGCAAATGGCACCTGGAGGAGGCCACGCTGCCGCCCGGGTGGACGTGTGTGGTGTGCAGCGCGGGGCGGCCCCCGGGGGGGGTGGCGTTGCCTGCCAATTTCAGACTGGCGGCAGAGGATGCCTACACACCAGACCTGGTGAGGAGCCGTAGGGTGACGTCTCTGGGACTGGGAGGTAAAAGCCCCACGGTGGGCGGTTTTCGTATTGGTTAATCTGGTTCTTGAGGTGTTTGATGGGTGTGAAAGCACCCATTCCAGCTGTGGTGCGCTGTTTGCTCGCATCCTTATGCTGGGTGTCAATGTAATGCTAGGCATGCCTCATGTCTCCTAGCATACAAGATGTAGGTAGGGAGCTAGTGCAGTTGGTGTTAGCCGCCACCTTGGCTATAAGTCGGAGGTACTTCGCTTTTTTGGGTGGCAGCAGCCAGCGGGCTTTGATCAAAGGTGGAATCCCTCCTGCATGTTGTGGAAGTCAGCATGCTTGGCAGCCGCCGACTGTGTGAAGACAAGAACCGCCCACAGCACTCCTTTGGATGGCGGATCCCTGCATATCTGATTAGTCGTGGTCGTGGACCTTAAGCACGATTGGTTATGGACTGTGTGGTGCTGGGAGCGAGTTGAGTTTATTCCTCCTGTGTGCACTGGGGCTCCCTAATC
Organism: Parachlorella kessleri; assembly: GCA_001598975.1. NCBI lineage: Eukaryota > Viridiplantae > Chlorophyta > Trebouxiophyceae > Chlorellales > Chlorellaceae > Parachlorella > Parachlorella kessleri. The sequence goes on from BBXU01002535.1 coordinate 7,702, forward strand.
CCACTCCCCATGTGCGCTGCTTGGACGGGTTTTGGGAGTTTCCCGTCTGACACCCATGCACCCAGCCCCAGACCGAACCCCGGCCGATATACTAGCTGGGCGGCTTGGAGTAGGCGCCCAAGTTGAGGATTCAAGCCTCCATATCCATGAAAGCGAGGGCTAGCGGGCCTTGTGATGAAGGGGTGGCGGCCAGCTAGCAGCGCTCGAGTGGTGCATGCCATTAAACCGGTCACCGTCAGTGTGTCAATCCTAGCTGTGATTTCAAGACCCAAGGTCGTTCCATTGTGGTAGGAGTCCAGTGGTTCAGCTTGCAGCAAACGGTAGTGACTGCCTGCCTAGTAGCAGCCTGGTTGAGATTTCATTTATAGGTGTGACAAGATTGTGACTGACCCGCAAGGGTGGTGGAAAGCTGTAAGCCTAGACTATACTAAACTGATTGTCTGCACCACAACGACTGGTGCTTCCCAACTGTTGTGTAGATCGCGGCTGCCGACTGCGTGGTGGGCAAGATAGGCTACGGCACCGCCTCTGAGTGCCTGGCACACAGCGTGCCCCTCGTGTTCCAGCGCCGCGACTTTTTCAATGAGGAAGCCTTCCTGCGCAAGCTGCTGGAGGCAAGTGGGCGCCCTGCGCTGGGCTGGGGTTGAACGGCAGCCGCCGCGGTACAGGGCGCTGCCTGACTCGTGCAAATACCACCAGACCTTCCAGGCCCGAGTCTGTGCGCTTTTTGGGTGGGCGCGCGCTGGCCACAAGGTCTACCTTTGTGCCTGTGCAGCTGCTCGCCGGGGTTATCGCTCATGCATGCTCTCCGCTAAGCACAGCAGTCACCACCGTGTTGATGGCCCCACGGTACCCTACCTGTACCGCAAATGTGGCCCCCTGGTACCCCAGGGCTGCTCCATGGCCCTAAGGCCTACATGCAGGCCCACTGAGCTTGTCCCCCTGGCTCCTCCAGGTGCACAACGCGGCCGTGGAGATGAGGCGCCGAGACTTTGTGTCTGGGCAGTGGGCGCCGTACCTGCAGAGAGCCAAGGCGCTCAAGCCCTGCTACAGGTGGGGGCGGGGCCGGTCTTGCATGCGGGCCGCACCCCGCCACCACCGGCCGGGGCTCGGGGTGCTGCTGTGGCCCTGTTCGTTGGGCCGGAGGCGGTCACAACCGCAACTGGCACACTGTTGAAGAGCCTGCTTAGCGTCGTTGACTGCATGCCAGGGCGGGTGGACCTGGCTGTTATGGCACCCCGGGCTGCCCATGCAGGGAGCCCACCAATGGTGCAGAGGTGGTGGCTGGGCTGCTTGAAGAAGCTGCCCGCGAGTGGCGGCAGCAGGGGCAGCGGCCACAGCAGCAGGGTGGGGCATCTGGCAGGGCCTCCCCTGCCGAGGGAGGGGCGTCTCTGGAACGGGCGGGGAGCACCCGGCTGCGGGACACCATTGTGTGGGGCTACATGATGCAGCGACACGCGGCCAGGGACAAGGTAAAGAGCTGTCGGGGCTGTTTGGTTGTTACCCTTTGAGCCACGAAGTACACATATACGTGTGGTTACTCGTTGCTCTCCGATTTGTAGGTGATTTGCCAGTCCAGATCGGATACCCAAGGCCCCTCCTGGGTGCCGGCTCACATGCTAGTATGCATTGGCAGGCGGGTACTAAATGTAACTGAGGTATTCCAGAAGCTTTGTAGCTAGCAGTACTCCCACAGGTGGATACCTACTGGCTGCTGCTTGTAGGTGGAAGTACCAGAGTGGTACACTCTGGGGCAGCTGCCTCCCACCACCCCGGAGACAGCCCCCGCCATTGCAGCCAGTCAGGAGGGGCATGCGGAGGTACAGGTGGCCAGGTTCAGTGTGGTGGAAGGTAGGTAGGTGTGCGTGCTTGCTCCCTCTTTGTTGACGGAGCATGGTAGGCCTGCACGCTTCCTGCCTGCTCTATAGGCGGCCGGCCGGTCCATGCCTGGCAGCATGCCCAACACCCTCGCTATGCCTGCGTATGGTGCCTTGTTGTACCGAGAACCACTGCAGGCCAAGAAAGCACCCCCGGTATCCGCATTGTACTTCACCTCCCTGCCAATCGGTGTAACTCCCGTGTGCCTGCTGATGCCCGGTTTATGAGCTCCCCTTTCTCACGCTCTCTCTCTCTCTCTCCCTCCCTCCCTCCCTAGCAAGCCGCCCTGCCGTCCAATGCGTCGGCTTACCTTGTCCGCCGCTGTCATGCATGTAGCCTCCTGCAACGTTGCGAGCTTCCCCGACACCCTCGCGTTCCTGTCACTGCTGTCCCACTTGGATGACCCCCCCGCTGCTGAGGGTGCGCTTGAGCTGCCCGAGCGAAGGGCTGCCCGGGGGCTGTTCAGCTGGGAGGTGAGTCAGCTGACTACCCCTGCTCCATGGCTTGACGGATCTTTGAATGGGTGGCTGTGGATGGGTGGGCGGGGGCATGGCGGTAGGAGTGGCTGCAGTGGCTGATCTGGAGTGGCTGCTGGCCTAAGCTGAGTAAGAGGGAAGTTGGACAGCTTGGTCCCACTTGCTTGGTATGCCTGTCCGCTGCCTTTGCTGATAGGGACTCCATGGGGGACCCCGTGCGCCAGAGCATGCTCAGCGGCAGGCCCCAATGAGTGACCTGCGTGCTTGCTCCACCCACACATGTGCTCTTGGCAGGAGGAGGTGGTTGTGTGCCGGGCCCCCGGCAGGCTGGATGTGATGGGCGGCATTGCAGACTACAGCGGCAGCCTAGTTCTGCAGGTGACCTGGCAATGGTTGTTGGGCAGGCAAGGGTCATCTGTCGTATCACCGAGTGCGTTGGTTAGTTAAGGCGGCAAAACACCAGGCTGGGCCTGGCCACCTAGATACTGAACAGCTTGCTGATTAAGGGCAGATAGTTGATGGAGGGTGGAACGAGTGATGCATTGCTTGGTTGTGGCGGCATGGAGATGCCGCACTGACATCGCTTGCCGCTGGCAGGGCCAGTACGGTACCGCCCGCAGCCATGTCCCGCTCGTATGGACAGCTTGGCCGCACAACGCCACTGGGCCACTGGGGACTATCAGCACTAGCAGTGAGCAGTGTGGGTGAGGGCCCTGGGTACCTCATCTCTTGTGTATGCCTCATGAGGGTGCGCCTGGTGGGTGGCTGCAGATGCCACTCCAGGAGGCGTGCCACGTGGCGGTGCAGCGGGTGGACCCCGCCAGGCAGCGTCTGTGGAAGCACATGGAGGCACGGCAGCAGCGGGAAGCAGGTGGGACAGCATGGATAGCATGAGGGGACAGGCAGGCACATGTGTGCCAGGCCAGGAAACCCTGCATGGATGGGGTGGGAGTACAGAACAGTCAGGTGCTGCCGTGAGTTGTGGCATTGTAATGCAGCCCCGGCTGTGCATGGCGGGGTGCTGCACCGTACACGCATCTGGCTGCCTGCCCCACCTCACAACATGTTCTCAGCAGTGATATGTGGAAATCTCCCCATGCAGGCAGCAGGCCTGACTCCCCCGCCGGCGGCGAAAGTCGTGCCTCCCCCCGCCGGCCGGCCCTGAGAGTCGTCTCCTTCAATGCCGACGACACCAACCGCGGCCCCAGCTTCGATATGGACCTCTCAGACCTGGTGCGCCCTACATGAGGGAACAGCGAGTTGATTTTGCAGTACGTGGTGCTACCCAGGCTTGTGTTGTCGTCTGAGGAGGGTATTGGCCCTGCCCTGGTGGTTGCTGTTACAGGGCCGTCAGGCACCAAGCAGTGTGGCTCCCTGCGACTGCGAGTGCGAGTGTGAGTGTGTGCTGCCGCGCAGAGGAGGGGTGGACGGCCGATGACTTATGCCGAGGCCAGGGAGTACTTCAAGAGTGACCCTGCGCTTAGGTAACCCTGTCAGCTTTTGCCCCGTCGCCCCCCATGACCCACGTGGCTTGCTTAGCGAATGACGTACAGGAAACATGGTGGCAGCAGGCACTTTCCTTCGCCTGTGGCCTGGGGAGTACTTTGCCACTGTCTTGTAGGAGTGTGTGAGGCGCCCCAGGCGTCTGCTAGCAGCCACAAGCACGCGTGACGCTGTTGCGGTCGCTCTCGGGACAAGGTGGTGTTTCAGGGGGCCTAGGGAAGACCGCCGCCGAGTGCAGCCACTTCCCACCTCTGATAAGAGCCGTCAATGGATGCGCCCCTGCAGCTGGGCCGCCTACATTGCCGGGGCGCTGGTGGTGCTCCAGCTGGAGTGTGGAGCGGAGTTTAAGAGCGGCCTGTCCATTCTGGTGCACTCAGGTGGCTCAATACTCTCCAGTGACTCAGAAACTGCTTTCTTTGGGACGGAGTGTTGCCATGCAGTCGTGGGGGGTCACGTTTGGTGTGGAGTATGCGGGTTCTATGTTTTAGGCCAGGGACTCGGGCACAGAATTGATGGAAGCAGCAGCCACCCCCAGCCGCATCACATGTTGTGCGGAGGGTTGCTGCTGCTGCGGCGGCGGCTGAGAGCAGCGCTTGGTGGCCAAGCAGCTGCCTGCCAGCCCCACCCACTCTTCTCCTCCGCCTGGGGCTGGCTGCAGATGTGCCGGAGGGCAAGGGCGTGTCGTCGTCGGCAGCGGTCGAAGTGGCCACCATGTCCGCGGTGGCGGCTGCGCACAGCATCCAGCTGGGGGGACGCCAGCTGGCGCTGCTGTGTCAGAAGGTGGAGAACCTGGTCGTAGGTAGGTAGGTAGGTGGGTGGGTGGATGGGTGGGTAGGTAGGTAGGTAGGCAGGGACGGAGGGAGGGAGGGGGGGGGGTGCGGCCGGCATGCATCCTCCCAGCTTCCGGCGTCATCCATCTAGGCCTGTCACACACCGGTCCTGCTGCCCCGCCACCAAAATAGCCGAGATAGGGTGACCTGGCTGCCAGGTAGTAGCCCACCGCTGACTAGGACAAGGGCTGCCCTTGCCCCTTCCCCGCCGGCGAGGCCAGGGCTTGCATGGATATCTGATGGGTACCTGACTGGGTATCTAGCTGCCGTGCCGTCCCTCCGCAGGCGCCCCCTGTGGCGTGATGGATCAGATGGCGTCTGCACTCGGCCGTGAGGAGCGGCTGCTTGCGCTGCGGTGCCAGCCGGCAGAGGTGCAGGGCACGGTGGCCATCCCCCACCACATCAAGTTCTGGGGTGTGGACTCAGGTGGGCAGGACGGGCTCTGCCATGTGGACTTAAGAAGGCCATGTAGGCTAAGGGTGTGGTCTCAGGTGGGCCGTGGGTTCTCCTGTTGAGCTGCCTGGGCATGCAACGGTGCCTGCCTGGAGGAACTGGTGGCACTCACGGTGAGGTAGCCTACCCCCAGGGTGGCCCGTGGCCCAGGAGCCGCCCGGGGATCTCAATTCCCAGCGGCAACCCCTGGTTGGATGGGGCGCAGGGGTTGGACGGTCCATGTCATGCCTTCACGCACTGCTGGCGGAAGGTGTGTGTGTGGGTGGGGGGTGACGGGGGGGGGAGGGGGTGGCGGGGGGGGGACGCCCTGACGCCCGCTGTGCCTTCTGCCACATTCGTTGCAAGTGGTGGCAACGACCCTGGTTGCCTGCTGAAGCAGCCCCCTTCCGCATTGCCCGTCATGGCATCCACCACTGTGCACGACCGCAAACATCCCCCTTTCTTTTCCAGGCATCAGGCACAGCGTGGGCGGCTCGGACTACGGGGCCGTCAGGGTGGGCACCTTCATGGGGTTGCGGATCGTGAGCCAGCTGGCAGCAGAGCAGGCACGGCGGGCGCAGCGCAGCGCGCAAGCAGCAACTGCTCCCTCCGCGCCAGGCGGTGGTGCCAGCCCCGCCGGAGGGGCAGGCAGCGCTTCGGCCAGCCGACAGCCACAGCTGCGCCAGCAGCAGGAAGGCTTGCTGGAGGAGGAAGAGGGGTTTGGACCCCGAGCCAGCCGGTCAGCCAGTAGTGCCGGCGGGCGGGCAAGTGAAGTAACACAGCTTGCATCCAAGGCGCCGTCTGCAGAGGGGGTGCCTGCGGTGGGCGGTGGCTACCTAGCTAATGTGGCTCCCAGCCAGTTTGCTCAAGACTACGAGCTCCGCCTGCCTGATGAGTTGGGTGGAGCCGCTTTTTTGGAGCAGGTGGGCGTGGGACTGGCACCAGTGAGCCTAGCTGCAAGCTCTTTGACAACTTGTGTGAGGGCGCGCAATCCTGCGAGTGCTGGTCCTGTATGATATGTGTTACCTTGGCTTGGTAAGAAAACTAGGCGTTGGTCTTACAGCTGTTGCCGCTGCCGGTAAGCGTACTTAGCAAAGGCTGGCATGCCCGACATACTGGATGGCTTTTGCATGGGATGGGCAGGCTGCATGCCAGCACCGCAGGTGGACTGCACTTACCCTTATCAGGGCCGCGCTGCTGGCGTGCAGTACGGCAGCCATTGGGATGGCGCCACGTGTGTTGACCCGGGGCAGACCTACGCGGTGCGCACCCCGGCAGGGCACCCCATCCACGAGAACTTCAGGGTGCACGCCTTCAGACAGGTGGGAATGGTGGCTAGCGGATGAGCCAGTTGGCTAGGATCATTACCTGTGTATCCCTGAGGCCGGCAGAGCAGCGCAGTGAGGTTGCACACAGCCTACCGCGACAGTCACCTGTGCGGAGGCAAGCAGCGATATTGGCCCGGCAGCTGATGGGGGCTACACACCTGCGCTGCACCCCCCAACCCCCCTGCTGAAGCCTGAGCAGCCCAGCTAGTTGCGCGTGCGTGCCGCCAAAGCATGCACGCCCTGTGCGCTGCAGGTCCTGCTGGGCCACCCGCCCGGCAGCGGGCCCAGCAGCTGGAGGGAGCAGCTGGGGGTGCTGGGGGAGCTGATGTACCAGTCCCACGCCAGCTACTCGCGCTGCGGGCTCGGCTCCCAGGGCACCGACAGGCTGGTGCAGCTGGTCAGGTGCATGGCTGGCCGACTGCTGAGAATGTGGGCTACATGAAGGGGCTCTTCTGCTGCCATGGGGGTTGCACAGGGCCTCCTGGTGGGCTTCCTGGTGGATGGGTGGGTGCCGCCAGGTGGGTGGGTGGGTGCTGCCTGGCGGAGCGGGGGAGAGGACTGGCCTCTTGCCAGCAAGGGCTGTCAGACAGCATGTGCCTGGCGGTGTAGGGCCCACATGCATGAGCCGCTAGCAAGCTTGTGCATGTCGAGCTTTATGCTGTTTAGCCCACCACACTGGTAGGCGGGCAGCCCGGACACTGGCTCTAGTTCAAGGAATGTGTGCAGGCAGCACCATGATGATGCTGTGGCCAGCGGGGAGGAGCCCGCCCTGTTTGGGGCGAAGATCACTGGGGGAGGCTGTGGGGGTGAGTTGGCAGGTCATGCGCAGCATGGGGGGTGGCGCACAGCGGCCAGGTGGATTGGTGTGCGCTGTGGTATGGGTGCATGTTCAGGCGCCTGGTAGGGGGATCAGAAGGTAGATAGCTGTGCAAGGGAGCCACACGAATGTATGTACCAGATGTCAGGACGCCTGCAAAAGCCACGCGCCTGCGTTCATATGACAGCTTTAGGGAGGTGGGCGTCGTGTGGTCGTGTTAATAGCATGGGTAGCAGGTAGTGCAAACAGGGAGTATATCTGGGCTGGACTGGACCCACAGGGCTGGATGCAGCATGAGCCTGAGTCTTCCTGAGTTCTGAGCCAGTTAATGCCAGCTCGGTTTGCCGCCAAGCTAGACTAGTTTGCGTTGGCATGCAGTACAGACATCGATGTGCAGCCCTGATCTGCCGGCGCGGTATGCATGCTCAGGTGTAATAGATGTCAGCCCTAAACCCAGCCCCTGGTGTCTAGTGTGGTCAATAGCGTGCCACCACCCAACCATGCTGCCGCAAGTCCCCCGCTGGTGTATGCACCCAACAACAACTGGTGCCTTGCTGAGAGCCCTGGCCTGGGCCTCTATGCCTTCCCCATACGCAGGCACGGTATGCATCTTGGGCTTGGCCAGTGACCGAGGGGAGGAGGCTCTGCAGCGAGTCATCACACAGTACGGTGACGAGACTGGATATCAGCCCAAGGTGTTCATGGGGTCGTCTGCCGGCGCAGTGCAGTTTGGTCACATACGGCTCAGGCGGACAGCAGCCCTCTAGTCGCACTTCAATTACCGCGCAGGAGAGTCTAACTACGCTCCTCCGGCCTTGCAGAGAGTTATCTAATCAACCTGGTGTGCAGCAAAGTGCAACGAGGCAGAGCCCATGCGGGAAAGGCTTTACAGCAGTTGAGCAGGCAATGGCCCTTGTCAACAGAACGGTCCGCGTGAACACCAAAGAAGTGGAAGTTGTGCTAGCCAATTAGAGCCCCAGGCGCTCATGCAAAACGTACATGGAAAGTGAGGCAGGTCGCCCGCATCACAACACATAGGTCCAAACACAAGTTCTCAGGAGAGTCAGGTGAAGTTGGCTTGGGTCCCTTAATAAAATCAGAAGGAATGCGTAGTAGAAGACAGCAGCAGTGAAGCCAAATCGGATGAAGCCGAGCACACAGCCAGGAAGCAGTCCTTTGCCGCCTAGGCGACAAGGTGTTCCACACATCACAGCACCACACAAATTTCCCTGGCTGCTTCATACAGTGCGGCTGCAGAAGGCACACTTCTCACATAGCATGCGTCAAAAGTCAGGCAGGGCAGCACAGAACAATGGCACTTGCAGCTGGGGCCTTGGGCATGTCGCAAAAACCTCTCGCCACCCTTCACCCGCATTTCCCCAAACTAACCAAGATCGCTGCACGGACCCCGCTGCGGCGGTCGAGCTGAGCTGTAGCAGCTGCCTAGTATGCACCTGCCAGCTCTCTCAGGGGTGACCCCTGCCACGGTGACATTGCCCAGTTAGTATGCATCGCTGCCTGGCAGGCTCGTCAGGCTGTGGGGCATGCCCTGCAGCGGGAGGCCTTGTTGCAGTGCCTGCAGCTCCTGCTGCAGACCGGGCAGGTCTGGCGGCCCGCCTGCAGCAGCAGCAGCATCCGAGGACCGGCTATCCAGGTAGAGCAGGGGCGAGAGAGACTGCCCGCCGCCGAAGAGCGGCGTGTGCCCTGCCAGCGACAGGGGCGAGAACCCAGGCGACTGCTGCTGGTGCTGCTGCAGCGACGGCGACGCCTGCTGCTGCTGCTGCTGGTGGTGCTGATGTAGCTCCTGCTCGTCTGGCAGCGGTGGGGGCATGGGTAGCAGCTGGTGGCCCCCGTGCGCCAACTGCGGTGGTGGGTGTTGCCAGGTTGGGGTGGCGGGCAGGGGCGGGCCGCTAGGTGGCAGCATGCCCACAATGGGGAGGCTCATGCCGGAAGGGCCGACCGAGCAGCTGCTGGCCAGGTTGCGGGGGTCCCCGGCGGCGTCTAGGGACGGCTCTGACCCGGTGCGCGCCACCACCTGGGCAAGGGAGCATGGCATTGTTAGGTGCGGCAGGTGAGGGTTGCATGGACGTCGGCTGGTGAGGCCCAACATTCCTGTAACGTTTCCCGTTGCCCAGCAGCAACAACATGCCATGCACAAGAGGTTGTTCCAGCAGGCGACGAGTGCCAGCTGTGGGCTTGCAGCCAGGCACATGGGTGCTCCAATAGAACACAGCAGCTAGACAAGCCAGTGCAGCTGCATTGTAGGAACGTACAATGTACCCTGCTGAGACAGCTCCGTCACCTGTCGTTGCCGCTTTGCCGCCTGCCGCGGTGCAGCATGCCCTGCCGAGCACCCAACATGGTGCTGCCCCGGCATGAGGCTTTTGCCGCACTTGGGGCACCACTTGAGCTCCGTGCCGTGCCCACGCTCCATGCCAGACCCACGCACGTTTGGTGGTGCACGGTAGTGAACCTTCAGGCGCCAGAGCTCTGCAAAGCTGCGCTTGCACCCCTGCGGTCGAGTGCGCAGCACACATGTGGGACCACCAAAAGCAAGTTGTATAAAAGACACAGTGGCTGTCCTCAGGCAAGTGTGGGTACTGCATGGCATGTGTTGGCGGCTGGGCTGTGCTGTGCTGGGCATGAAGCGTGCAAACGAGACTGGCGTTGTGTGCTAGGCGGACCAGCAGCAGATTATCATGCAAGTGTGACCTTTCAAGCTACGATCGCTATACTGGGAGCGCGGGTGGTCACCAGGTCTCACCGGGTGTGGGCAGTAAAACTGCACGAAAAACAAGCAATCAAGAGTGAGCTATGCAGACAACAAACCCAACTCCAAATCAGAAAGCAAGGGTCTGACAGCCATAGCCGCCCGAGATATCAGGTGCACTGTTCCCCTAAGCGCCAAGGCAGTACCTCCCTGGGGTGTGGTACAGCCACCCGCCTTGCTTACCCGGTCAGGATCCGGCCCTGTGATGATTCTGCTGGCCCTGTCTCCGCCGTCTGGCTGCTCGCTGCATGGCTCTGGCCCGGACTCTACTGGGCTGTTGGAGCTTTCATGGGCTGCTAGCTCTTCAAGCCGCCGCTTCCTGTCCTGGGTCGCCTCTCCCTCACTAGATTCCATCGACCCTGGCCGCACCCGCGCCGGCTCACACTGTTACAGCCGGGGGCCCCAGCTAGACAGGTGTGCCTGGGGCTGCACTTGACCTGTACAGGATGTGTGCTGTCCAGGGTACGCCCTAGCTGGCTCCACAGGTACCACCAGCAACCCTAAAGAGCTGCTCCAAGGCTAGGCTTGCAGGCAGCTGGCCATGCCTTCCTGAACAGCCAGGACCACAACCAGGTCCCAAGCGTGCTCTGCCAGGTTCGAAGGCTTGCTGAAAACCTATTAAAGAACGTCTGATTGCATATCAGTGAGCCAAAGCCTTACCTCGGGCCAGACGCTCCAACATCTCGGTAGTAGAGTAGTGGTAGACAGTCGACCTGGCCCGTCACGGCAGTCCCTCGCATTGTTGCCGCATCATTTTCAACGCTTTTTTCGCACAACTTGGCACAGTAGGTTTGATGGCAGCAGGACGAACCCTTCACGGTCTTCTGACAGCACAGACGGGCGAGGGTCCGCAGCCTCCATGAGGCAAGTCTTCCTGCGCCCTCTGTCTTTCAGCTAGGTAAACCAACTGCTTTGTTGTGCGGACCGTAGTCCTCCACGACCTTCGCCCTCCACTGACAGCTACATGCAGCCGAAGCGCACGCGCAGGCATCGTTACTTACACGACTGCCTCTACATTGGAGCTGCCGTGCAACTCCTTACAAAAAGTAGTGCCCTGCCTTGTCGCAGGTGGCCCTTTGGCCTTGCTTGAGTGGCAGGCCCTGAGGGTAGAACAGCAAAGGGAAGCTAAGGAGCACGGCATGGCGACCCTAGGTACCATGGACGCCATTACCATACTGGACACGTAAGCATAACAAGTTATGCTGTTGCTTAAGCAACGTTTGATCATCTAGGGTGACTGGGGTCGTGCAACCGCCCAACTGGAAGCAAGCCGTCCGTCAGTCAGTGCTTCTTTTTGCAAAGCTCTTGCGAGTGCTTGGAGTTGCCAGTGGTAAGAACTTTCTAACCTGAGCACAGTGCGTAACCATTGTGGCATGTTTGTGCAGGTTCACTGCAACATGCTTGAACGGTTATGCTTTCGGCAGATGGCGAGCCAGGCATGGCTACCTCAACCTCAGTGTTCTTAGGTCTGTCAACTGCAGAACATATGCCTTGGAAGTTGAAAGGGTGACAAAGGGCTGCAAGTACTGGCGTCCTCCAGGCGCCTGTTCAGTAAGCAGCAATTCAATGAACTCATGTTCACAGCAAGCAAGGCAAGTCTCAACCAAGGCAAGCATCAGAGTGTCATGCAAGGAAACGTCTAGGTGATGTAGTGCTGACTTCTGTACAACAGATAACTTCTTTCTTCCCACATTTGCGGCAGAGCGTCGACTACTTAAGGCAGCGCCAAGGTCAGCCCATCAGTCTTCTTCTCGTGCCTCATTCCCCATCCATACCTTCTCAAGTCGCAATGGCTGCTACCTTCACCGCCTCCCTGGTCCCCGTGGCCTGCACCAAGTCGGTGCTGAAGCCCGCTGCCAAGGCACAGCGCGCTGCCTTTGTGTCCAACGGCAGCATCAAGAAGACCACCGCCATGCAAGTGTGGACTCCTCTGAACAACAAGGTGAGCATCAAATTGCAGCGGTAGGCATGCGTCGACGCTTTGGCAACTCTCGCCTCCCGGTGCGGTTATCTGTTTTTCTTGCCCTTGTTCGTCCTATTGTTCGGCTGCGCCTGTTGTGGAGAGCTTGTGCATCAGCCTCGCCTGGCACCGCACCATGCCGCCTATAGTTCACGATGCCGCTCATCCTGTGCTTTCTGCTTACCTGTGACGATACTGCAACTCCTGAAAGTCAGGCTTGTTCATTTTCAACCTTGAAGCAATTTTCCCTCCTTGTTGCAGTTCTTTGAGACTTTCTCCTACCTGCCACCCCTGAGCAACGACGCCATCGCCCGTCAGGTGGACTTCATCATTGCCAACGGTAGGCAGTGCTTAACATAGCGGCCGCTCGTGCACACCTGACTGCACACCTGACTGCAGCCTTCTCATCGCCAGGGCGTTCTCAAGGTGGAACGAACCCACTTGTGTAGCTGCATTTCGTTGGACTACTGCTGGCTCTCCCTTTTGACAAAGAAGCAATACCTGCTGCGTCTTATGCAGGCTGGACCGCTTCCCTCGAGTTCTCTGACCCCTCCACTGCCTACGTGTCCAACGAGAACACTGTCCGCATGGGCGACGTGTCCTGCCTGTACTACGGTAAGCCTTCTAACACATTTCGCGGATCCCATAACCTTGCAATTCTCTGACTGGTTTCTGTCACCTGCAGCTTGGTCCTCGCGCGAATGCTGTCAGCCCATTGTCTGTTGCTGCGTGTCCATGCTGCTTGGTGACAGCCTGCCTTTTACTTCCTTTCGACATCCTCACTACTCATCCTTCCCTGCCTGCAGACAACCGCTACTGGACAATGTGGAAGCTGCCCATGTTCGGCTGCACTGACCCCAGCCAGGTGCTGAAGGAGATCTCCGCCTGCGAGCGCGCCTTCCCCGATGCCTACGTGCGCCTGGTGGCCTTCGACCCCATCCGCCAGGTCCAGGTGGCTGGTGAGTCGGTCCGGTGTCTTGGACTCCCTTGTGTTGTGTGGTTTATTATAATAGGTCGCAAGGTGATAACCCATGACTGGAGTGACGTCAGGGTGATGGATGCGTTGGCTGTATCTTTAGGTGAGGTGGCCTCTCCTGCCGCAGGTTTCAACCTGGGTTAGCATGAAAGGGGCAGTCTCACGAGGTGGTGGGGTTTGGCTTGGCAGTGCCAAGTGAGGAGCATTGGGATCAGTCAAGGCAAGCTCTGTGCCCGTCTGTTGTTGATTGCAGGCTTCCTGGTGCACCGCCCCTCCAACTCCGTCGAGCACCAGCGCCCTGACAAGCGCTCCGTGTAAGCGGCCATAACCACTCGCCCCGCAGTCCCCGCCATGCTGGCGGGATGTGAAGGAATGTACCCCCCCTTGGCACGAGAAGAAAACTCCACTTGCTAGCTCGCTCTTTGTTTGCTTGCAGTGTTTATGCCCCTGCTTCACCCGTCCATGTTGTTCTGCATTGGTTTTCTCCGTTTCTACTGGTAGTGTATGAAATTAGCATTCCTTTACATCCTGATTAGGCGTACCAGTCTCATCATGGCCACCACCGCTGACACAACCTGTGCCCCGGTATTGGGGTGGGCATCAGGCTGTCAGCTGTGTGCCTCGGCATTTCATGAAATTTGTTGTCAGAATTGCTTCACCTCAACTCTGGCTCCCTCAGTATAGTTGGTGGCGCAAGTCAGCTTGTACCTATTAACTGCTGTCGGCGGACCTGCTTGGCTGTGTAGCAAGGAGAGGGCTGGCAAGCTCAAGCCTGATTGGCTGGTCACATGAGAGCAGGAAAGCGGGCATGCCCGTGCATAAACATAAGCCACCTAGTGGCCTTAGCTTTTCTCGGGGAGACAACTACTGGATCAGAAGTCAGGCAAGACTCAGGCACATTCTGCATCCAGCCCTGTCAGTCCAGCTCATCTCTCACCCCCTGTTCGCACTACCTGCCACCCATGCTAACATCTGCATCCCGTTTTGTACGTACAGCTCAACTCTCACACCCTGTTCGCACTACCTGCCACCCATGCTAATAGCAACTGCATGGACTCCTATCAACCCAGTATACCCGTACCTCCTCTCTGATCGCATTACCTGCCACCCTAAGTAAAGACCCATGGGCCAGGAGCACACTAGCATTCAGCCCAGTCAGTACAGTTCGACCCTCTCTCTCTATTCGCACTACCTGCCACCCTTACTTATGTCCTCTGGTCCCACTCAGTGACTGTACAGCGCGCCCTACCTCTCCTTTCGTTGCAGTACCTGTCACCATTGAGGAACACAGGTAACCAGTCCTCTTCATAGTTTAATCATAACCACATCATACAGCCCTGTGGCAGCGACCCTGCTCGCTTCTGCTTGAGCAGACATACACTGAGCAGTTGCCGTCGGCTAGTCAACTGAGAACATTTGCCTTGCCTACCAGTCAGCTGAGGTACCCAAGAGTGACTGGCTGGTACCACATTATTGAAAGTTTGTGAACGCAAGGAGCCTCAGGTCCTTGGATGCAAGGGCACCAAGGAGGGCGGCCAACCAAGCTAACCCATACCCAAGCTGAGCAGTGCCCCCTCTAAGAAGCACCTCTGCCCGATAAGCAAGCCAGCAACCGCTTAATGGCTGCACGGTAGCACTTGGGTACTGCAAGACCTGAAAAGGTTGCAAGGCTGTGACACCCTGCTGCAACCACTTGCAGCCGTTCCTGCCCATCCTTGCACCAACCAAGCCATCGCCGCTATAGCAGCCCTGAAATAGAGGCAGCAACCCTTGGACAAGGGAGAATATGGCATCACACGACCACCGGACAGTCGGCCCACCGGTGGCCATCTACCGAACCTGTGGTAGACGCACCACTCTTGTCCTTTTCGCGGTCCTTTCGGTGTGGTAGTCTCCGTTCGAATTCAAAACCCAAAACTACCACATGGCGGGCGGTAGTGCCGTAGTGCATTATCCGCTGCTTGCGGTTGTGGTGGTGCAGGCGCATAAAAGCCTGCTCTCTGATCAACGACTTCGCAGGCCTCCTACGTCTTGGCAGCTACCACCTCCTCTTTGAGCTACCAAGTCGCAATGGCTGCCACCATCGCCGCCTCCCTGGTCAGGGCCCCCGTGGCCTGCAACAAGTCGGTGCTCAAGCCCGCTGCCAAGACTCAGCGCGCTGCCTTTGTGTCCAATGGCACCGTGCAGAAGACCACTGCCATGATGGTGTGGACTCCCTTGAACAACAAGGTGAGGCTGCTGGATTGATGTCGATCAACTGCCCCATGCCTACTGCCGGGCGCTTCTTTGACCTGCCTTGGGAAGTTCAGTGTCTGCTGGTGGGAACTGTTATGAACCGCAACAAAGGCACGTCCTGCAGTAGTTGGGCTCCATCACGATGCCTCGCCCCTAGAGGCTGGCTCGTCCTCCCCAGTATGTATCTAATATGGCAGGCAAACTCGTTGATCATGTGCTGGTGGCCTTTAGTACAGGGGTTGTTGCTTATATTCTAACCCATCCCTGGTGCAGTTCTTCGAGACCTTCTCCTACCTGCCCCCTCTGTCAAACGATCAGATCGCCCGCCAGGTCGACTTCGTTGTGGCCAACGGTAAGGGCCTTGCCCTGTAAAGCATGCCTGCGTTATCTTGGCCCTTGACACAACTGAAATGTCGCAACCAGATAGTTGTGCAACCGAACCCAGTGGGCATTTTGACACGCAGGCTGGACTGCTTGCCTCGAGTTTGCTGACCCCGCCACCGCCTACGTGTCCAACGAGAACACCGTGCGCATGGGTCCCGTCACCTGCAACTACTATGGTGGGTTGGCCCACATGTAGCCGCCCTTCATCCATAAGTGCCTTGCTACTGTCTTGAAAGCAGCAGCTATGTAAGGCCCTTCCGCCCGGGTGAGCTCACGGTTTGTGGCGCGCAGCGGTGCAGCCTGTGCTTGATCATGGTTTGGTGTTCCACGTGTTTGGTGGTGGCATCTCAGGCGTGGAGACCCAGCACGTCTGTCACCCTCACTTGTCTCCCCTTCCCCGCCTTGCAGACAACCGCTACTGGACAATGTGGAAGCTGCCCATGTTCGGCTGCACCGACCCCAGCCAGGTGCTGAAGGAGATCAACAACTGCGAGCGCGCCTTCCCCGATGCCTACGTGCGCCTGGTGGCCTTTGACCC
This sequence comes from Parachlorella kessleri, assembly GCA_001598975.1. Taxonomy (NCBI): domain Eukaryota; kingdom Viridiplantae; phylum Chlorophyta; class Trebouxiophyceae; order Chlorellales; family Chlorellaceae; genus Parachlorella; species Parachlorella kessleri. Next base: position 23,829 of record BBXU01002535.1, read on the forward strand.
CATTCGCCAGGTCCAGGTGGCTGGTGAGTCAGGCTGGCGTGGCTTGTGCCAGCCGGGTGTGGCAGGGAACCTGCGTTTGCCCGCCTGCAGCGGTGGTTCAGTGCAGGCACATGAAGTCCGTTGTGGCTTGTGACAGGGTGGCTTGGTTTGGAGGGAGATGGTACGACCCGAAGCTGGCAGGAGGAGCTGAGCAGCAGAGGGTATCAGATGCCCGCCCAGGGGTTAGAGATCCCTGGCTGGGGGGGTTGATGCCTGGGCCAAAGTTGGAGTCACAGCAACTGAAGAACAGCGTGTTGAAAAGCCTTTGCTTGACCTCCCGCACTTTCGTCCCGCTGCAGGCTTCCTGGTGCACCGCCCCAGCAGCGCCACCGAGCACCAGCGCCCGGACAAGCGCTCCGTGTAAGCAGCCCTCTGCAGCTTACGCAGCCAGCGGCGCCCCTTGTGGCAGCAGCAGCCCCATTCCACACTTACCAGCATCCGTGCCCCACGCAGCCAATGTAAGCACGGTGTGAGAGGAAAATCCACTTGCCCTTCTGTTTATTGCCTACGGAGTTTTGTCCTGCCTGTACATCCGTGCCACTTGTCCTTCCGTGCCGCTTGCCGGCTGTAATCTTTTTTCCCAAAGACGACTGTCTAGCCCTTGAGGCCCCCCTGTGCAGCAGCAATGCTGCACAGCT
>BBXU01002536.1:0-26412 GCA_001598975.1 Parachlorella kessleri
TATCCCCTGTGTGCCTTGCCTTCCATGTGTTCCCCATCAATCTATGAGAGGGTTCTTAGGGAGGGTCTCGTCAGCCCAACTCGGCAGGTGCTAGGGGTGGTAGCCTGTCGTGCTTACCAGTGATGTTTGGAGATGCTTCAGCTGCAGTGGCCCCAGACGGGTGCTGCCTTTGTGTAACAACAGGGCCAGGAGTGAAGACCTAGGCTCTTGACCGCATGGCCTATCGGCCTAGGAGTCTCTCAGCTAGTCTCAATGACTCCTTGGTCTAGAATCTCCCCCCACCTCCCCCCAGGTCTTGCGCTAGCACAGCTACAGCTTTGACGCAAGGGTATGGTCAGCAACTAGCCCAGCCGATATGACTTCACGCGTGGCAGAGTCCAGTAGGCTCAGGTGGATGTATGCTAGTGGGGGACAAGCAAGGCACCCTGCCAAGAGAGGCCCATTGGATCAGAACTCAGGCGAGACCCAGAGCATAAATGAGAGAATTACTGGCTCAGAACTCAGGCAAGACTCAGGCTCATTCTGCATCCAGCCCTGTCAGTCCAGCCCAGCTCTACTCCCTGTTTGCACTACCTGCCACCCATGCTAATAAATGCATGCAACCTTGTTAGTACAGCTCCACCCCATCTCCTCGTTGTTCGCTTTGACTGTCGCCCACAACAAGGACACCCTGCCAACACCCATAGCAGCTCTTGGGGTCTCCCCTGCCGGACCCTGCCCAGCTACTTCAGACCTCCCTGGTGTGCCCCCAGCATAATGCAAGCAAGGCCTCCACAAGTCCCGCCACGCTTAAATACTGCCACTGTGCTGCACAGCTCCTTGCTGGCAGGGTAGGCATCGTCCTGCTTGCTTGGCCCTAGGGCAAAGGCTAGTTCTGTGCTGCCTGGTGGAGATATGCCAGTACCCCTCTGCACAGTTCCTTGCCAGCATGGTAGGCATCATTCTGCTTGCTTGGCCTAGGGCAAAGGCTGTGGGCCCTAGGGCAAAGCTGGCTGCGTTCCACTTTCCCAGGGATGGGTTACGCTGCTATTGCTGGGAAAACATCAAACCACCTAGACAGCTCCCGCTAGGGGAGGGGCAAAGGAAACTGAGCTCAGTTGCCTGGAGGCTTGCACAAGGTGGGGACTGACACGGCCACCACCCTAGCACTATCCACCACACTCAAACCAATCAGGACCGAGGGCTGGAAGCAAGCAATAGCAATACTCTCGCATGCGGCTCAGGCAAGTACTGGCTACTATCTACTCCCGATCCACAAATTTGCCAGCATAAAAAGAGAACTACTGGCTAAGAACTTAGGCAGGACTCAGGCACATCCTGCCATCCAGTCCTGTTAGTACAACCCAGCTCTCACTCCCTGTTCGCACTACCTGCCACCCTATACCGATATAAAGCGAGTCGAGTAGACACAATGAGGGCATCTTCCAACAGCACGCTAGCTGGGCATCAGGAGATTCTGTGCCCACAGATCTGGGCGGTCAAACACCCCAAGGTCCCACTCGTCAAACCAACGGAAGGTGACGCTGACACCACCACCTCGCCTGCTGGCTAGCTGCCTGTCAATACTACCGCCACTGCTGTGGGGCCGCCGCCTCCTCCACTCCAGACCATGCTGCTCCCAGGAGATTCTCCTCAGATCTCCATAGACTTTCACCCGCAAGGGGAGCCACACATACCTGCACCCGCCAGCGCACAGGGGTGGTGGGCAACAGAAAGTCATGTCCAAGTGACACAGAGTGATGATTTAACACATTGCGCCATGGCAAGGCAGCTCCAGCGGAGGACAGAAGGGGCCGTATGGGAAACTAGCAGCACTTGCTGCATGGCACTGTATGACAGCCCGGGAGCAAGTAGTTGAAGCAGGTGGTCACTCGCACTGCCGCTTGGTTCAGGCGTTGCCGCGCTTCTAGACATGCGTGCCCACTTGATCTGAGCCCAGCACACTGCCACAACAGAGTAACAGGCAGGGAGCCTGCAGCATGGCAAATAAGAGCGGCGTTGCGATTGCCGCCATGTTCTGGGAAGCTGCTGGCGGGACAGCTCACCTGGAGCTGCCAAGGTCTTGTGGATTCCAGCGGTCAGCCATCAGTATGAAGTTGCCGCGGCCATCCCGGCCGAGAACTGGGAACACGTAGGTATCTGCAGGCAGGAGGTATCTGCAAGTAGGTACCCGCATGTAGACATTTGGATGTATGACTTAATAGGTGGACGGCATGGCAGGAAAGGCAGAGCCAGCCTCAGAGGCCATCGCATGGTTATCACCGGCTTTCAAGTGTCGGGCACCAACCCAGCTGCCCGGCACGCAAGGGGTCCAAGACAACTGCTGGGTGGAGGGCGCACGCACCCTGTGCCCCAAACGTGGTGTTGCAAGCGATGACGTCTGCGTCCTGGCAGGGGTTGCCCAGCGACTGCCAGGGGCCCTTGGGTGAGGGTGCCGCAAACACCTCGGCAGCATTGGGCAGCCAGCCGGTGCAGCCCGATGTAAGCAGCAGGTAAAGTCCCTGCAAGGGAGCGAAATGCCAGGCAGTATCCATGGCGGTTGCAGGAGGCTCACAGCACAAGCCGAGCCAGAACACCCCTGCTGTGACGCAAACATGTGAAGGGCCTGTGGCACGCCAGGAGCAGAATGTAGTTAGTCTAGCCTAGCCCAGTCTAGGTCAACAGCGTGCCGACTGACCTTGCTACCGTGAGGCCCCCAAGTGGGGTCAACAGAAAGCCTGGCATGACTACGCTCAAAAACCACAAGATCCCAAGCACCATTTCTAAATGGCATGCACAGAATGTGGTGAGCAGACAGCATTTTAGAAGCAAGATTGCCACCATGCGTAGAGTCATGAGCCACCAGGTCACGCCACGCCAAAGGCGCCAGCACCTCCGCAGCCCCCACCTGGTGCTTGAAGACTGCCGGTGCCTCCCGGGAGAGCCCCACCAGCACTCTGTCATAGTTTGTCACCACGCTGAGGTAGTTGGGGGCCAGCTGCGCCACATGCATGACTTGGTTCTCCTCAGAAGAGTAGAACAAGTAGGCCTTGCCGTCATCGTCCTGCGAGAGCATACGAGGACAGGATGGGTGGGGTGCAGGTGCTGTCTTCTCTGCTCCTTGCCCAGGAGCAGGATGTCACCCTCCTTCTGCACAAGGGGACAACAGTGAGACATCCGAACTCGCCCCTGAAGGCTCGGTCTAGGAATAACTACCCACTCTCGATGTGAACAGAATGGAACATGGGTAACTCCCAGACACCTGAGCATCGGCGCAAACAGTGGCGGGAGACCATCCGCGGGGTTCCTCATGGACATGCCCTGTGCCTCAATAGCCTCCCCAGGACAGACCGAGCCACTCGCCAACCCTAGCTGTAACAGATATCCCGCACCAAGTGACTGGAAAGGCTTCGCCACACTCCCAACAAACAGTTGTGGGCCGGTGTAACTCAATGCACCAACCCCTGTCCTTAATAACAGGACGGGCGAAGCATAACACAGGTACGCACTGCAGGCTGGCCATGCTGCCCCAACAAGGACGACGTCCAGAACAGGCTTGCATTCTGCAGCTGCACGGCATTTTCTGCCACGTCCTGGCTGGCTGCCATTGCAGCCAAAGATTTCGTTCACGCAGGCCAAGCACCGCCCTGCTCTGGCCCTGCCCTCACCTTGAAGACGGTCATGTCTCGCGACATCTGCCTGTTGGGCCGAGAGCTGCCTAGGTATTCAAAAGGCCCTGTGGGCGAGCGCGCCCTAGCTACCCCCGCCTTGGCTTCGTCGTAGTGAGCGCTGCAGCACACAAGGCAGCACAGCTACACGCAAGAAGCGATTACTGGGTAGCACCAACACTTTGATCCATCCTCCAGGCCAAAGTACCCATGCCGAACGCGCACGAACGTGGCCGCCCCCAGCCTATGAGTCCCCCTGCTGTCCCCAATGTTGCAGGCCAGGCTTACTGCAGTCCCGATTGCAGCGGCAAAGGTGGGGTGCAGCAGCTGTGCCGCTGGGGGTCACTCACTCGTCTATGTGCATCCACATGACGAAGGAGCCATCCCGCTCGTTGTGAAGCACCTTGGGTCTCTCCAGCACCCTCGAGGCGTGCAAATCAGGGTGATCCCCTGCTCTCAACACGAGGCCTACACAAAGACACAGGGTGCATGACATACACCACAGCAGAGGGCTCGCGCCAATGATCTGAGTGCTTCCTTCATTCACGTCAAACCAGAACCTGCGCAAGGCAGGGTTTGTCTCAGGAGCCTGCAACATGCAAATAGCAGCACCCTATCGCAGCTGACCTACAAAGTAACAATTACGCGAGTCGAATGTCTGTTCCCTTACCCTCATCTTTCCAGTTGTACAGGTCCACCGACGAATAGCACCGTACGCCGATAAGGTCCACCCTGGGAGGACTGTAGGTGTCCAGGTCAGCCTCTGGGATGTATGTGCGCCCACTTTTATCCTCCCCATACCAGAAGTAAGTGCCATTATAGTGAAGTATGCCACCGCCATGTGCCTGCAGGACATTGCTGAGTGCTGGCCCTGTTGCTTGGCAGGATTTGAAACAGTGTGCTTCCAACGTGGGCTGAGGGGCGTGTCCTTACCTGAATTGGACTGCCACGATTGTCCAGCCATATATCTCCAGGACGGAAAGTCCGCCTGGTGTCGTCCGTGGCGAAGGCTGCCAACTTCAAGACAAAATGGCGGTGCACCAAAACCAACGTCAGGAGGCCAACCAGCGCCAGCAGTGCCTTTTGTGCCAACAGGTCTTTTGATCTCTTTGGGCTGAACTTTTCGGACCCCTTGCTATAACCAGGGCGGTGATGCTGAACGTGCACCATAGTCACAACCCATCGTTACATGCCAGGCCAGCAGGAAGCAGCAAGACGAAATTTTCTAATGTCCTGCTCCCCGACCAGGGCATGGCTGCCAATTTGTCGGAAAGTGTGCTTGGCGCCCAGCATTGTCAGCATAGGGCGCGGAGAGTTCACCCTTGCCCTACTTGCCGCTGTTGTGCTGGGCAATGTCAGTGACTCTGACTCCTGGGCCCTCAATACCCTACGCGAGAAGCTGCCCCGCGTCATGCCCAACCATCTGGAGTGGTTCAAGGTGCCCCTGTTGCAGCCAAGGAATCTTACCCGAGGCGAGGTGGGTTGGTCCCTGGCTTCACACTATGATAATCATGATCTTTTCATGCACCGCTCAAAACACCAACATATTGCAGGATTGCCTGGCTTGGCCTGGGTTGCTTGCACTTCTGCTCGTGTGTTGCCTGGGTGTGATTAAGCGGGACACTTCTTGCAGTCAATGCCTGGTTTCCTGACTAATTTTGCCTTAGGTTCCTCTCTGCTGACCCTCTTCAACCTCTGTTGTTGCCAGGTCGCCCGTATCAAGGACGCAGTGATGAACATTATCGGGCACAGCATTGCCAACCTGCGGGCATACTTTGGCGACACTGCCAAGGTGGGGCATTCCATGGGTCTTGATTTCTTATGTCCATCCCTTACAGCCCCTGCTGACCAGGGTAGGATCATGCCAGTTGTTTCCATTTGTTTTTGTGGCTTTTGGCCGGCAGGGTGCTGCCTCTTCCTCATGTGCCCAGCTTTCCTCACTTCGTGCTCCTCTATTAGCCCATGCCTGGCTGGTCGTCATCTGTATAGTCAAGAACTGACAACGGGCCGTTGTCAGTTCTTGACTATACATATGGGGACCGACCAGGTATGGTCTATTAGAGGAGCTCGAAGTGAGGAAAGCTGGGCATATGAGGAAGAGGCAGCACCCTGCTGGCCAAAAGCCACAAAAACAAATAGAAACAACTGGGATGATCCTTCCCTGGTCAGCAGGGGCTGTAAGGGATGGACATAAGAATCAAGACCCATGGAATGGCCCACCTTGGCAGCGTTGCCAAAGTATGCCCTCAGGTTGGCAATGCTGTGCCCGGTAACGTTCGTCACTGTGTCCACGATACGGGCAACCTGGCAGCAACAGAGTTTGAAAAGGTTCAGCAGAGGGAAATCTAGCGTAACAGCGGTCCAGGAAATTAGGCTTTGAGTGCAAGAAATCTCCTGCTTAAACACACCCAGGCACCACATGAGCAGGAATGCAAGCAACCCAGGTCAACCCAGGCAACCTGCAATTTGTCGGTGTTTGAATGGTGCATTAAAAGTCCATGATTATCACAGTGAGAAGCTAGCTAGCAACCAACCCACCTCGCCTCGGGTAAGATTCCTCGGCTGCAACAGGGGCAACTTGAATCACTCCAGATGGTTGGGCATGATGCGGGCCAGCTTCTCGCGTTGGGTATTGAGGGCCCAGGAATCAGAGTCACTGACATTGCCCAACACAACAGCGGCAAGTAGGGCAAGGGTGAAGCGGTCCACTTCGGACAGCAGCCAGCCACTCAACCCCTCAAGGCAGGGCAGCGCGCTGTACACCTTGCCCTCATCCGGACGAACAGCAGTAGTCTGATTGTACTCCAAAGAACTAACCGCAAACCCCCGGTGGCGCCTAACAGCGAAGGGTCCTGAAACAATGACATTGGGGTCACGCCTGAGGTTCAACCTAGTAGCCGGCCTGTTACTGAAGCGTCTGGCAGGGGTGCACATAGTGAGGCTCTGGCATCGAAGCTTTGACAGCAGGAGAAAGGGTGGCAGAAAGGGAGAGAAGGTGAGGTTTTATAGGCCCCACCCCGGTACTGCAAGAGACCAGGATTAGGTATCTAGCAGAGCAAGATACCAAAACGAGGCACATGCGATGGCAAAAGACCAAAAGAGGCGACGTAGCCTGTACTGTCAAAGTGAGAAGACGGGGCCAAAAATCCAACCGCGGCGCGCGAACGGTATGACACCTGTCAAGGCGCGCATGGCTGTCAGGCTTGTTCGCCGAAAAAGCTTAAACCCACTTTGTAGAGATCTAACCCGCAAGTAGAAGGCTCACATGGCTTGACGAGGGCGAGGAGCGCAGCGGGGAGTTGGCCGCACGGACCAAGAACTTGGAGGGTGTTACTAGAAATCATTATCAAAGGTGAGAGTCAGTGCTTGGCACTGAATAACGTTGGTAAGTTGGTAGTCTCCTACACGACGCTCAAAGAAGTTGGTTTTGCCGTGCGAGGAGATCTGCTCCATCCAATCAAAGGGGTTGGCTGCACCATAGTAGCGGGGGTAGCCCAGGGCCACCAGCAACCTGTCAGCCACAAACTCAATGTATTGAGACATCATTGACAGGCAAGGCGAGTCCACAAGGGTGGGTCTAACGACTACTGTAAGCACTGAGGAAACGCCACTGCCATGCCAAGAAGAGAGTCTTGCCCCCAGGTCGTTCAGACAGCCGACGCTCACCGCAGTTGTTGTGTAAATGGTTCCGAGAGCCTGCCGTTCCACAGCTGGGGTTAGTTTAACTGATAAGAAGCAGTACTACACAAGAACAGTGAAAGCAGGCAGACATCGAGAACTGTTAGCCGCAGGGGGCTGTTGTTGAAGGTGGCAGCCCTTCACGAACATGTGATCTGGAAAAGAGGTAGGGTGGTAAAACTGTAGTGACAGGGTTTGGGTGCGAATATGCTGTGGAGCTTGACTGATTTCTGATTCAGTAGGTCTCTCTCTTTGAGACAAGCTGGGGCCACCAGGACAGCATTTGAAACCTGCACCTGGCAGCCGCAGCAGCTGTACTAATTTCTGACATCCAGGGGTCTTGCATGCAACTTTGTGAAAGGTGGCAGGTATTGGAACACAGAGGGGGCAGAGGAGAAGTACTTGTGCAGGACTAGTGCAAAAAAAGTGAAGAAGCTGTGAACTAATTGACTGGGTCCCTGAGGATATATGCCTGCTTGCGACACGAGCGTGTGCTGCCGACCCTGAAGCTGCTTTTTGTGCCGCAATCCCCTTAAATGCTAGGTGCACAGCCTCAACAATCACCTACACGCCAAAAGCCAACTGTGATATCTTTACAAGGGGGCCAAGTGGTTAAACTGCTTCAATTACTCTGGCCCGCTGGCTTTCAATATGCTGCATTTGAGAAAGATGTGAAAAAACGAACCACGGCGAGTAGCAGCTTACATGGCAAAGTAACACCAACAACAACATGCAGTACCATGCATGCATTTACCATCACTCCATTCCAATGTTTTAAAAACATGCTGCACATACCTGCTACAAGGAAAGATGCATGCACAATCAAAGAATCACACGTCCTGCTGTAGACACACCTGACTAGGCTGGCAATAGAAAACATTAAATCTGTTTTTATACAGTGTGTGTGGCATTAGACACATTCTGCGCATTGCTGAAGATCAGTAACATTGTTCATCATCTCTCCCTAATGGGTTGGGCACACTGCCTGCTGAGCACTAGCACTACCTCCTAAGAAACGCTGGCGTAAAGCCGCACTTCACTCCCCCCAGAACTTCCACCAGTCCCGCCGTTTGTAGATCCCCCTCTCCTCGGCCTCCTGCCTGCAATCGCCAAGCGCAACAGCAGCCACACTTCCGTTAGCAAGCTCGGTCCTCAATGTCTGTCAGCTCTGCACCTAGGCGGGCGCCAAAGCAGTGCATGTGCTGTTTCAAGGGGATACACTCCAACGAAGAGAAGTCTGGAAGTGACGCGCCCTTTTCACTGGGGCCTTACGCTGCCTTGCTGCCTGTCCGCGGCCCAGCATGTTAAGCAAGCAACGCCAGCAGCGCCCCGTCAAAGCACAGCATCAAGGCAATGAATGTGCCCAGCCCTCCTCCCAGCATGCGCAGTGCAGTGGTACTGGTCGCATGCTACAGCTGCAACCACATGCTGGGGATCCCATGAAGAGCCTTTATGTTCGGTCGGCTTCACACAACAACGCACAGCCCCCCTGACAAGCTCTCGACGAACACGACTGATGCTTCCCGCCCCGCTCCCAGTGCTGCTGACTATGTATTGCAACTAACAGTCAGATGCTGCTGCCTACAGGGGGACCCTCTCCTCCCGTCCCCACCCACACTGCTGCACATCCCCCGCCACCGCCACGGTCACTCACTTCTTGCGGTTCTCCTCCGCCGCCGCGGCGGCCTTCTCGGCCGACACCTGGGCCACGGTGCGCGTGATGTGGCCGCCATTGACCACCCTCTCCTGCACGCTGCTCAGCGTCTCCTGCAGGTTGCTGGCCACCTCATCCGCCTTCTCACCCAACTGCAGGCGCGCAGAACGGATAACTCATAAGCCAAGGGGGCAAAGAGGACTTCCCAAGGTACTGAATGAGTAGCCAGTCCTCTCCTTCGTCGCTCAGCCCAACTGTACGGTGCAAACCAGTACAGGACACCCTTGGGCCATGTGCGCTGACGCTGGGAAGGGGGGAGTTTACACCTGCTACACCCAGCAGGCAGTGCAAGCCAACTCCTGGCAGGGATTTCTCCGATATGATACCAAGCATGCCTGCCAGGCATAACCAACTGCCACCGAACTACCGCCCTATGCTCCCTGACAGGCAGATATCCCCACCACAAGACTCGTCCCACTACAGCATGCCTCGCTCCTCCCAGCACGCCACCCCATCCCAGTTGACGACGTCCCATCGCTCCCACCGTCACCCCTCAACACCACCGGCAGTCTCACCTTCAATTTGACCCTCCTGACCGTCTCCCGGCGCTTGACCTCGTCCTTGATCTCTGCCGGCACCCCGTGCAGCGCAACATACCCCACCAGGCCCACCACAGCTGTGGCCGCGGCCAGCCTGGCAATCGCCCGCACCGACTTCTGCGAAGCCAAGGGCAGGAGTCCGGGCTTCAGGGGGCTGCTGTGCGATACTCTCTTCCAACACCCCAACAGCCACAGAGCAGCGCAGAAGCTGGAAGTCCTTGCAGGCTACTGCCATCAAGACCTACCGGGTGGTGGGCCAGGCAAAACGTCACTGGTCGCAATCATGCCGGGCCCCGGTCCAAAGCTCCCAGCTGTCACCAGGACGGGCTTGGGATACACCATTTTGATAGCCTCCACTGCCCTTACAGCTGGCTTTGCTCCCTGGTAATGCACTCACCAGTGGCTTCGCAGCCTCATCTTCCGCCCGACGCCTGCGGTAGTCGTGGTAGCGCCGCTCCGTAGCCTACACACAGCAGCATGGCATGAATATACTTGGAGCCGAGCTAACGGCTGCCATTGCCCAGCGGGCGTGTGCAAGGCATACGTTGCAGCCTTTGTGCTCCCTAGTGCCTACCCCGTGCATGAGGAGCGGGTTTCACCACCGGCGCGTTACACTAGGGCAGCGCAGCCCAGTTATGTTCCGGGACCCCCCCCCCCACCACACACACCCACCCACCCACCCACCCTGCGCGCCGAAATGTTAAAAAGGGAGAAGATGAAATGGCTGGCTCACCTCTTTGAGGTCCCAGTAGCCCGTCTCCAGCAGCAGGCGGCGCAGCGCGGGCAGGTCCGAGTGGGTGCTGAGCAACGCCTCACAGTTGCCCCACGGGTAGCGGCGCACGGGCCAAAACCTGCAGCGGCACCGGGTTGGGCAGGCGCAGCACTTTTACGACAAGCTTGGGAGACCGGGTGGGTGGGCACACAAGGGCAGGCGAGCAAGGCATCCACCGCTGACCAACAAGCATTGTATGATATTATTTTAAGCACAATTGTACATAACACACTATGGATTACACAAAGTGTGCGCTCCCCAGCTTCCCAGCCGAGCCAATCTTCGTTTCGTCCGCCTAAGAGTCCCTAACCCTATCCAGCACACCATTGTGAACATCGCCATCACAACGGATGGCGACTTGCATTTGATAAGTTGCGTGCTCGCCCCCTCACCTGCCCACCGACAGGTCCATTGTGTTGGAGCTGACCACAGCGTAGGGCGGGCCGCGGGCGCTGGCGCTCTCCAGCGCCTCCTGGCTGAAGCGGAACGACAGCACCCCAGCCTTGTCGCAGGCCTTGCGGACCTTCTGGCGGAAGTCCTGCAGCCTCAGGGCAGGGCAAGTCCCACAGCGGTCAGTATGGCTGAATTAAAGAGAATGTGACCAGGCCACGCTTATGGGAGGAAAGCGCAGAAAGCAGCAGCCCGTGCCAAGCCGGTGATCGAGGCGATTGCGACACAGAGCGTGGCAACCGCAACGTATGCTTGACAGACCTGGCAGCCTTCCACCAACGCAGTCTACAGCAATAACCCTGAGACACACACCAGAAGCCACAGCAAACAGGCCGCAACCCGCAGCAAGGCAGCTCAGCTAGCAGTCGCAACAGCGCACGCTGCCAACCCCCCCACCCACCTTGAGCTCCTCTGGTGTCATGGTGTCGGCCTTGGAAAGTATGGGCACCACGGGCACCAGCTGGGATAGCTCCCGCATGAACTCAACATCCAGCTGCAGCAGGCAGGCGCACCACGGGCTGGACTAGTCAGCCTCTAGTCGCACAGTCATGGGGCCGGCAGTGGCGCCTTCGAACTTGCAAAGCGCTTGGAAGGCCTCAAGCTCAGCGAGCACCTTCCTGGGCTACAGGCTACCAATATCAGCAAGGCTGGCATCGTCATGGAGCAAGGAGCGCTGCCTGCGGACAGGCCAAGAGCCATGCCAAGCTAGCCCCAACAGCGCTGTGTCCGCTACCCCCACGAGACAGTCACACTCTTCAAACGCATACTCATGTCCGCTCAAGTTATGTTGCCCACCTTGCGCAGGCGGTGAGGCGGGATAAAGTACAGGCACACGTCCACCCTGCCATCCTCGAACTTGTGTATGGGCTTGGACCGCCCCTCTGATCTCTCCTGCTCATAGTAGTTCTTGTTGTGGCCGCGCACGTAGTCCAGCACCAGCTGGCGGTCGCCCTCCAGGTCCATGCTGTCACCATAGCCGGGGGTGTCCTGCAGACACCGAATCGACAGGGGATGAATAGTGACTGGTGTGCAGATAGCTGGCACAGGTCCTCTACACCAGGTACTTCAAGATGAGGAGATGGGAACCCACAGACGCAAGTGAGCTTCAGGGGAGCCAAGACGACTGAGAACGATGATGCTCGCTCTCAGCCAACACCACCAGCCCAGGCAGTCTTCCAAGCATTCCAAGAAGTCAGGAGTATGACGCTAACACTGGTCTCACCTGCACCAAGTAGTGGTACCACACCCGAGCCTGATTGTCGAAGATGGCGTAGCCACTCAGCAGGTCCCGCGGGTTGTTCTCAAAGGTCTGCAGCACATGGCACACTCCAACACAGCGTGTCAAGCCCATAAAGCAAGGTCCCAGCAAGGCCTGGACACCATTTGTATCAAGCAGCAGAGGAACTAGCAAGGCCCAAGCCCCCATTTTTGTGCTCCGGCACCAAATGCTGGAGGCGCCCAGCCCAGCATGGCTGCAGTGGAATCAGCCACAAAACTCATGCCAGTCAGTCATCCAACGCCTCACCCCTCACACTTCCTTGGCACTGGGATGGCTGCCTCTTTAGAAAGGGCTTCAAGAGGCCACAACCCACATGAAGGTACCCTGGTGCCAGCCAACCAGCCAGCCAATTAGTCAGCCAGCCACTCACATCGCGGGCGTTGGGGCCGGACGCGTCCTTCACCGGGAAGTTGGGGTCGCCGGCGTAGGGCGCAAACAGGTTCTTGATGAAGGTGGTCCTGCCCAGCCCGTTCTCTCCAACCACCAGGATCTTCATGTACCTGCAGCAGGGTGCCCAAGACAACATTGGTTGACACCGAAAGGCAGCCGCACTGCTGTGCTGCGAGCTTGTCATGACAAGCTGAGAAATGCTTGTTACTCGGTACCTCTGCAAAGACAGCTGCCTTCTTTGTGCACAGAACATCAGCGAGTCATTTAGGGGCAGGTGGTCGATGATCTAAAAACCCAACAGAGAAGGTAGGCTGGGAGGACAAGGGCTGGTAGCTCATCGGCTGACAAGCACTGCGCACAAGGCTCCCAACCGCCGTTAAGGCACTTGACACAGGCAAGCAACTCACTGGTGTGTCTCCTGCGGCGTGACCTTGGGAAGCCCCACAAAGGATGAGCGAATATCCAGCTCCCTACGCAGCCTCAGCGCCTCCTCATCTGCCACCCCCTTCTCGCCCAGCACCGACGACGCATACCCAGCCTCGGGGGCCAGGCTGGTGTACTGTGCTGTGGGTGTGGCCGGCAACGGGGTGATGGGGGTCACCGTGGGCAGCGTGATGGTTGCCAGCATGGTCTGGCCAGCCACGGGCGTGGCGGCTGGTACCACAGGCGTGGAGGAACCTCCCAGTGGTGACGGCACAGACATAAAGCCCAGCGAGGCCGGCTGCGCGGCAGCGACCCGTGGGGAGGCGGGCGCATGCGAGGCTGACAGCCTTGGGGAGGTTAGGGAGTCCGACAGGGTGGCCTCCTTGACTAGGTCAAAGTGCCTGCGGGTAGTTTTCAAAGCAAGTCGCTGGTACCAGCGCCGAGGATATATGCAGGACAGTGGCATGTATAAGGTTCACTGCACCGCGCTAGGTACAAGAAAGGACAACACAACCACCCAGCGGGCTGGTTTGCAAGCTAGTCACTGAGACCTAGCTCCAGGACAGCGCGACATAGCAGGGTGTGGGTTGGAAGCTTTGCTTGCTTAACTCCAGCCAGATTGCAAAATCAACCCCCGTGCAGCATGAGGGGGGTGTGGTTATGCCCCGCTTCTGTCTTAGCCTGGCCCTCAACCTTGGCAAGCTGCCAACTTACCCTTCAGAGGCCCGAGGTGTGCCGGTGCCATTCTCCAGGCCACCCTTGCGCTGCCACTCGTGAGCCTTCGAAGGCGTCCAGACCTCAGGGGAGACCTTCAGCTCTTCCTCAACTCGGACCTTGGAGTAGCTGCTAGTAGTGTCGGCGCTGTAAGGCGTGGCCTCCATGTCAGGGAGGGGAGGCGGCGGCTGCTTGAAGGACTGAGGATCTGACGGCAACTCGTCCGTATTTAAGACGGCCAGCAGGCTCGTCATCTGCGTGGGGTCTCTAAGATTGCAGCCAACCAGCACGGAAGTAAGGCGGCGCGATCAGGTGTCTTTGTCTGCCTATGGATCGGCCTGGTCGCTTTTGTGTGTGCGGAGTAGTAGAAGCGCTGTACGCGAGAGATTTCTAGTAAACACCTTCGTGGACTCAGGAGGAAACTGCGAGGCACCTGCTGAATATCACCTAGATCCCTCCCAGCCGCCCTGCATGGAGCGCTTTCAAATCTCGCATCATGCACAGCTCGTGGCCGAATCCTCTGTGGGAACGGCAAGCTCTGCCTGCAAGTCACTCATGACTGGGCGCAGTTTTAATTCTGCTCCATTTCCTTGGCTCAGTGACAGGCGGACTATGTCCGAGGAGGTGGGCTGGGCTTGGTCGCTACAAGTGCTAATTAGCTTATAAGTAGCTCCTGAACTACTCAAGAGCTCTCAACCCTTGTTGGCCGTCTGCAGAGCGTGTTAGAGCCCGAGGGCTCAGCCTCAGCAGATGGCTGCAAGCTGTTCATATACAACCTCTCCAAGGTTTGAGGCTGCCTCGTTGCACTGCATCCTGTCAGTGCAACCAGCCTTCCAAAAGCCACAGCGGCTTGCACAGCAGAACCTGAGCTTCACCCTTGCCCTGCAAATGCTGCTGTGCAGGAAGTGACGGACAGCGACCTGCGGCCGCTTTTTGCGCCTTTCAACCCTATATACGCAACAGGCCGGTCACATCACTGTGGTGCTGTTTCTTGGCAAAGGCTAGCGGCATGATTTGGCAGGCTGCATGCCCTGTGCACAGTGCTACTTCAGTCACACAAACGGATCTATATCCATCAAGCAGTGTGTTGTTATTCTGGCTGCAGTGGCACTGGGTAAGAAGGGCACATCTCGGGTGAGGCATGTCCACTGGATATGCCGTACTCTGGTTCACAAACCTTTGCGGTTGGCTGCTTCGGGTGCTCTGAAGATATATCTTTGAGCACTCAGCTTGTTCATTAACTGTCTTGTCCGGATTACTGCTGTATGCAGAGGTTTGGCTTTGCACTGTTCATGGACGCAGCAGAGGCAGACATAGCCACGCAGGCGCTCCAAGGCACTGTGCTGTTTGGCAAGGCCATAGAGGTGGGACATGCATACTGCAATCTTGCGCTCGTTGGCTTGATTCGGGATTTCACTTCCAATAATGCTGGGACAGCATTGGCTTTCTAAAGACTAGCTCATTACCACGCTTTCACGGGACACTGAACTTAACCCCAAATACCTGCAGATTAAGTCGGCTACCGCACCAGAGCCCACTGCGCTCAAGCAGGAGGCGACACAACATGCCAAGCTTCGGCTATCTGACCGCAAGGTCTGTCACATTAATAATTTCAAACACTCCATATGACTTTGCTATCTCCATGCCGGAATTTGTACAATGTAGTTGCGACAGATGATCGGAGTGAGGACCTCCACCTGCCATCAAGCACTTACTAGGGCAACTGTGGAACTGGATGCAGATGAACACCTCTGAGGGTGAGGGGTGGAGCATTGGAGCCCACCTGGTAGATTCTGCCATCTTTCCTCCGTTGTCACAAGCAGCAGCTGCATCAACCGTTGCAGCAGGCGGGGCAACAGCATCAGCAGCAGCCGTGGTGCTACCACCCACAGCAGCCCTAGAGCGGCAGGATAGCCAGGAGTCCAGCAGCTCAAGCACTAGCCAGTGCCGCCCGGTGCACAAGCCCAAGACCATGACCGCCGAGTACATGCGGCCACCACTCACCAACCACCCTGTGAAGCCACCAGCGGCTGGGTTCACCCCACAGCCATGGGAGCAGGAGCTGCCAGCGGCACCTGCAGGGTGGAACCCACTGTCCACTGGATCCTTGCAGTCACAGCTGCTCTTCCAGCCCCACACTTGGAACGGGGCCCAGCCGCCGCAGCTACAACACCCGGCCTACTACCCGCCGCCACCTCTGGCCGCAGCATTGTCAACTGCAGGGGCAGCAGGGGCAGGAGGATTGCCAGCACCTGCGGGCCGCAGAGTGCTAGCAGTGCATCACGGCCCAGGGGCGGATCTGGCGCGCATTGTGGACGCCTTCCGTCCTTTCAACATGTGCAATGCCCAGCTAAACGCAGAGGTGCCAATGGGAGCTGCTGCTAATTTGCTTTGCAGGAGTGCAAGCCAGTGATGCCTCACCACTCTTATTTGTCGTCTCATCATCTTCTCGTTTCCAAAGCTTTGACCTGCAGCATGTCGCATATGCCAGCATCTCTTTGAATGCAAGAACGCATCGCATCCCTGAGGTCCAGAAACTGTTGCTTGGGGAGGATACTTGGCAATTGCTTTGTGGTGTGCTTACCTGTGCAGGGTTTCCAGTCGCTCATCGAGTTCCGCTGTCCACCAGATGCTTTTGCAGCGCAGAGCGCCCTGCATGGGCAGGAAGTGGGTGGTGCCCGCTTGCACATCGTTATTGTGCCGCCACCAGCAGGCCCAGCACCGACTGTATCAGCAGCAGCGCACTTACAGCTGCCACCCCAGAACCCAGCCTACATGCTTGGGGCATCAGAACAGGGGCCGCCCCCAGTTGCAGGGTTTAGGCCGCCTCACCGCTCGCAACCACGGCATTATTACCCTGTATCATCTGGGCAGGCCGCTCCCTACTATGCATGTGACGCGCCTCGCCTCGCTGTGCAGGTAGATGCCTCCAGGTGCCGCTTTGCACATGGCAGTGATGGCGAGCATCTCAACAGTTATAGTCAGTTATCGCTGGCAATGATAGTGGGTGCTGTTGTCTGTAGTGCTGCATCTCTGGCCACGCAAGGCTGCCTCCACCGCCACCTGGGTTCCCTTCAGCGTCATTCGCAGTTGCCCCCTTTTTCTCATCCAGGTACGTCATGAGTTTTTGTAGCGACCTGCACAGCTCAGGGCATTTGCCTGCCCAATCAAAGGGCACCGCAGCATTCTCCATTGCAATTGCCAAGCTGTTGGGTTACAAGTCTGGCATATGTTTTTGCTGGCCTGCAGAACCCCTACTCCCCAGCTGTCAGTGGCGCTGCCCGCCCTGCAGCCAGAGATGAAGTGGCAGACCCAGCAGCAGCAGCCAGGCGTAGGAGGGCCAGCAAGCTCACCCAGAGAAGGACAGAATCCATTCTCAGGCGTCCGACCGCTCAATGTGGCTGCACCAGAGTTCCATTCCTGCAGCATCACCTGCGCAGCAGGATCGCCTGCGCAGCAGATCGAGAGGCTTCGGCTATCAGGGGCGCTGGACTGGATTCATGGCGCTGTCCAGTGTGCCCTGGAAGGCCGCTCATACAAGCCTGCATGGGCGCCCAGGGCTGGTGACATGCCTGCCAGCATCGAAGATGGGCAGGGTGCGCTTCCTATCGCAACCTTTTTCAGTTGCTTAGCCCTTCATTGGTCACAGAATGTACTACACCAGTCGGTGAGTGTATATATTGCAGGTCAACACTTACCTGGTGTTTCCATGTGCATGCAGACTTGCAAGGTGGTCTGGAGAGCATCCAAAGCTTTGCCGCCTTCAGCCCATTCAACCTAGACCTGATTTTCCTGTGCCGCCACCAAATGCGGTCGCTGATCCCAGTGGAGATCGGCTTGATCAGTTGAGAGGCCTGAGCCTGCCATGTCTCTCTGCTATTGCTCTGCACAGTCCTTGCTACTTATCCTGTATGTCAGTCGTGTCGCTTAGACTGTACCGCATACCTGATACGGCAAGCCCCAAGTCCCATAGGCAGGCTTTTACCCGCTCAAGCCAACAGTCATGCTGATTGCCTCGTTTGCCCGACCCATGCAAATCCCTGCAGGCGCAGCGCCAGCTGGCATGCAGCCAGTGAGCGTGCTGCGTGGC
This sequence comes from Parachlorella kessleri, assembly GCA_001598975.1. Classification (NCBI taxonomy): domain Eukaryota; kingdom Viridiplantae; phylum Chlorophyta; class Trebouxiophyceae; order Chlorellales; family Chlorellaceae; genus Parachlorella; species Parachlorella kessleri. The sequence goes on from BBXU01002536.1 coordinate 17,697, forward strand.
ACTCTTGTGAGGGTGCTCATTGACAAGTCCTACTCTCTGCGTCTAGTGATGGACACCCAGCTGGATGGACAGCACTTGATGCTGGTGCTGAATGTAAGTAGGAGGAGCGATCGGCTGCTTGGATACGGCTACCTCTCCCCAGGGCCCTGCCGCATGTGGGACTAAACCACGCTGGTTGTGTGAAGCGTCACATTTCCTGCAATCTGGTTCCTGGCATTTCCCAACCGTACCTTTCCCTACTCCTCCCTTCCCTGTAGGATGTTCCCCACCCAGTTCAGGCAGATCATATATCCAACCAGAACCCCCTGACACCCTGTAAGGCGGGAGAGGCCGTCAGCCAGGAGGGGCGCATGGAGTTGCTAGAGCTCCACGGAAGGGTGGCCTTCAAAGGCCTCCGCATGAAGCGAGAAGACGTGCGTGATGACTGTCGGCATAGCTGCTGTGTGCTGTGCCAAACAACATAAGCAACAGTAGTGGCCGCCATTGCAAAGTTGACAGAGGTGTTGTGGATTACCTATCTTCCTTATTGATGAGAGTGGCAGGTAGTGCAGTTTTGGTTTAGCTAACCTGGGTTTGACAGGATGCCGGCGAGAGCCGTTCTTCCATGCAGGGCACCGCTGTGCACTTTGAGCACACTCTGCATTGATGCAACCAGGGATGTTGGATGCTGCACCTGACTGCAGGTAGCTCAGGTTGCGTGGCGTCTGTCTGCTGCGGCCAAATACAGCAGGGAGCCAGACAAGCAGCAGGCGGCGCACCAGCTGCGGGCAGCGTTTGAGGATAAGGCGGGCGTTGAAAAGCTGGTGCAGCAGGTCCAGCCTGCAAACCCTATTGAGGAGGCTCAGGTCGGTGCAGGGTGGGACTCTGTTATCAGCCAGGCTGCCATGATGTGGGCATAATGGGTTGCACACTGCAGTCATGGTGATGATGGATCTTTTCTGTCATGGGCATCGGACGATGGCATAGATTAAAGCCTGGCTTATGGGGGCTTGTATTGCACAAGCATGACCGTGGGGCCCCATGTCACACTTTGCTTTCAGCAGGTTCTCAAGCCCAGCACCTCCACTAATAAGCCGACAACCGCGGCTTCATCGATTTATAGTGGATTGCATGCTGACGTAGATACGATGGGTGCTTGCCCACATCCGCCTGGTGCTACCCGCCGATGCCCTTGCAGATCCTGCAAGCCGCCTTCAGCCTCCCCGCCTGGAAGCAGTCTGCTTGCTGGATACCTGCAGAAGGGAGCCTAGAGGCAAAGCAGACTCCTGTTGCCAAGCCGCATGTGCATGTCCTGTCAGCTGGCACCCCGGGCACCCAAGAGCAGCACATGCGGAACTGGCTGGGCGAGTTGTTTGCCTTCCAACCCGGGGCTGGCCAGGACCATCGCTGCTCCCCAACGGCGGACACTGTCAGGGCTGCCGCAGCGAAGCTGTTTGCCCTGGTCCCACCGCCCTCACCCCAGCTGGAGGGAGGCTCACGGGAGCTGACTTTTCCAGACCTGTTCCTTGGCGGGGCAGCTGAGGCTGCCGCTGCTGATAACCCTGCCAAGGATGCTGTTGGCGGTGGAACTGTGACCGACGGCGAAGATTTCACCTTCAGGTATGCGCTCTCCATTTGTATTTTGTTGTTTCGTACTAATACTAAGGGACAGAACTGGCAAACCAGCAGCTGTCATGGACAGTACCCTGCCTGGCGTCCTTATGGGTGGTGGGTGTGGTGGTAGCGTGCAAGCAACTGTAGCTCACAGAGGTCGCATGCTGCCACCCTGAAAGCATGCCAAGCAGCCAGGCTGTTTTAAATTTAGCTCATGCCAGGCAAACCCTGCCGTTTGCTTATTGAGCTACAGGTCACCCATCACCCAGGCGTTCTACACGGTAGCCAGTGGCACCGCAGATTCGTGCGGCTTCCTGACTGACCCCCGCCCGGCCCACCTCTCCACCGACGGGACCGACTTTGTGCCGAAGCAGCTACCCTTTGCAGCAGAGGAAGCGCATGACGACAGGTGGGAAACGGATGAGGCAAATAGCAGCGAAGGTACAGACAGTGAGAACGAGGCTCTTGGCAAAGGGGGGTTTGCAGAGCAGAAGGGGGCTGCCCTGGAAGGCGCAGTTTGCCGTGTGCCCTGTGCCAAACCTCCCTCACCACGACTGGTTGCCCAGCCTGCAATCCTCATCCGGTAGTCCAGCCAAGCCGGCATGGTACTCATGCAGTAGTCATGTCATGCCCATATCATACCAGACTTGAGGCTGGAGAAATCCTAGCCTGTCTTGAATTGCGCCAGAGGCCGGGCTTTACTGTATGCCTATCATGCCAATCACGTTAACTGCTGGACAGTGCCCCGCTACGCACAACACAAGGCCACACAACAAGAAGCCGTGCTCATTACTCTCCCTCACAAATTCTCCTTCAATTCAGTTTCAGTGCTGCCAAATGGCAAATCTCGTCTCAGCAACAGAAGTAGTCCAAAAGTATCAAAACTAACACAACATCACCACTTTGGCCTTGGAGGCCGCTGCTCAGACAACAGCAGCTGGCACCTTGAAAGTCTTCACGACCCGCTGCAATAGATCGCCATACTCGGCAGCATCGCTGTCCAGGCAGCTGGCATTGACTGTGTAGAAACGGCGCGTCCGACCATTGTTGCCGATCGCCACCACGGACCTCACCAGCCGTCCAGGCTCGTTCGCCTTCTTTATGCTGTAACTGACATAGTACTGGTCGTTGATCTCCCTGGCTTCGAGGAGCCTTGCCACCTGCGCAGCGAGATTGCAGGGTGTTCCTCTGCTGGTCATACTGTCAACAATACGAGACATCAAGCATGGCTGGCTGGCCCCTGAAACTCGCACTCCTTCGTCAGAGCTGTGTCCTCACACCTCATTGCATGCAGAACTTGCGCTCGGTTCCTTGACTGAACGATGGCGCAAGCGCCGCCCAGCAGTTAAGAGCTTACTCTATACTCGCTAAGTTCACGTAAAAGTGGTACGCACAGGGTGTTTCCGCCCAAGTGTTCGTCCACATCCTCACCTGGGGCTGCTCCTCGCCTTGGCGGACCCATGCAGGGGTTCTTAGGAGGTAGCTGCGATCCATGCTGGCCACCAAGTTCTGGCCAAATGTCTGCAGGGGCAGAAATTGAACGCTGCATTTTGCCTGGCTGTCCTCCTACATGTCTAGAATCACACATAACATACACTATACGTTTAGTATCCTAAATCGTGCACAGAACACGTATAATTGCAGCCTTGCATAGCTGTTTTGCTTGCATGGTGCAAGGTATTGGTCCCAGCATGGGTCACCCAGACACACCCACCTGCGCATCACCAAAGCTGCCAAGCCTGGTGTAGTCTGGCCCGATGGGCGTTACTGTAATCGATACATTGACATCCGACTTGCCAGGAGGGGCGAAGCCCACCACCCGGGCCATGCCTGCTGTGTTTGAGAAACGGTTGGCGGGGGGCAGAAGGTCACCCTCGCCAGACAGCCACCCATCTGGAACTGCTATTGTGAACTTGTCTTTCTCATCAGCATACTCTACCAGGGCCGCTGCAAGGGTCTCTGCAATTGTCAACAGTAAGACACAGTGGTGCGACAAGGGACAACCCCAACCTTTCCCCTATTCAGCTGCTGGGCTCTTTTGCGCAGGCAGCAGAGAGCAACGCTCTACATTCAGCCACCGGTAACCTTTGAGAATGCTCTTTGGCAGTAGAGACATACAGTGCAAGAGACAGCCGGAGCAACTCACCAGCACTGGCAGGCCTTGACAGTGGTAGACTCAGGACCAAGGCACCGACAGTTGCCAGCATCTGCCTTCTGGGCAAAGCAGTTTCGACAGGTGGCTCAGCTTGCGTTGCAGGGGCACTTGCAGCCACGGTCCTACTCCTATAACAGCGGCTCCATGTGTTCTTCGGCCGTGCCCTGGACGCTGCTGCGAAACAGGGCAAGGCAGCGATCAAATGCTGGTAGAATAGGAGGATTCTGTAGATCTCTGCCGTGCAGGAGGAACTGTACCTGTGCCCAAGCAGAACGAGGAGGTCGAGACAGCCTGCACCATGGCGTAGCTACCGCTGCCTGACTCTTAGTATTTATCTAAAAATGCCATCAACACATGAGTGGCGGAATCCTAGCAACTGGCTGTCTGATCTGAAGCCAGGTCAGCACGACTGAGGCGGGATAGACAGTCTTGGGATCCCAAGACCCCATGGGAGCCTCAAGGGCTGGGGCAGGAGAGCAAAGGGCTTCTCTTCACGACCTTTCTGTGGGGCACTGAGGCAGACCCTTGGTGTGGGCTTGAAGAGCGCAAGTGATCACCACCAGTGCCAGCAAGGATCAAGGGCCGGGGAGTCATGAGGGCAGCTCTGCTGGCCTTGGTTGCGGCTCTGGTGGTTGCCGGAGATGCCGCTGTGCTTACAGTTCCCCTGGTGAAGATGCCTGTGGATGCGCACGCACGGAAACATCACGCCAACAGGACCCAGCTGCTGACCATGCAGCCTCAGGACCCCTCTAGCAACTCGGAGGGCGTGGTTCCCATCACAAACTTCATGGACGCGCAGGTGGGACGCTAGAGCAGCATGTTTGGTGCCACCCCAGGAAGCCCTTGCCTGGTTGTCCAGGGTAGTTCGTGCTTAGGTGGTGCTGTGCCCTGGCTGTCTTGCCCACTTTTGTCTCCAAACGCCGTCGGTCTCACAAACCTCTGCTTTGTCTGAAGCTGACCTGTAGCATAGTACCTCCGCCGTTTCCAGCCTTGCCGACCTGCTGCCCCGCGTGTGTTTCTGCAGTATTACGGCACAATTGGCATCGGCACGCCCGTCCAGCACTTCAGCGTCGTCTTTGACACTGGCTCGTCCAACCTGTGGGTGCCCTCCTCCAAGTGCGGCGTCCTGCAAATCGCCTGCTACCTGCACAACAAGTACCACGCCGAGAGGTCGCATACGTACACGGTGGGCGAGGGCGGTGCAACTGTGCGGACTGTGAACTTTGCCTTGACTTTAAGTCTTCCTACCCTGTGTGCATCTCTGCAGGTTTCCTGCATGATGTGTGTGGGCATGCCCTTTCCTTTCCTTGGTGCAAGTTGGGTGCGACGGAGGTGGCGCCCACCATACTGCTGTCTAACCCTGCTGTCAGGTGCATCTGATTCTAAATTGGGTGGTCTTGCCAAACAGTGTCACCTTGTTCCTCGGCTCCTGCGTGCAGGAAGATGGCCGTGAGTTTGCTATCCAGTACGGCAGTGGGGCCCTCTCAGGCTTCCTGTCGCGTGACACACTCAACTTTGGGGGCCTGGAGGTGGAAGCACAGGTAGAGCTGTGCCCTGTCACAGGGTGCATGCCTCGCTCTGCTACGCTGTGCTGGGTGTCTGGCTGCTTTGTACCCTCCCGGGCTGCATCCCTACTGCTGTTCCCTGGTGTGGCCTAGCACCAGTGCTGCCTGGGTCAGCTGGTTAGGAAGTGCTCCATGTTGTCCTGTTGCCTCCCAAGGTTTTGTCATTTGCTGCGCGTGCGGGCATTCGCTTCTACTTTGCTTCCACTCGATTGTCACTTCCTAGGACCTCGTGTTCTTCCTCAAGGGCTGCAGCCCCCGTACTACGGATGCTTTGGGTAGTTGGCGCCCTGTTGTTAACGTGCAGGTGTTTGCCGTTGGCGCCCTGTTGTTAACGTGCAGGTGTTTGCCGAGGCCACCCGGGAGCCCAGCCTGGCTTTCATAGCTTCGCGATTTGATGGCATCCTGGTAGGTGTGCCGCACGCAGCAGCGGTGGATGCTGGCGGAGGAGGTCCCCCATGCTATTATGTTACTTCTTCTGGTGGTGGTAGCTCGATTTGCCTCACCCTTGGGCACCCGGTTAGATGGAGGCCTTTGTCCGAGGGCTTATTTAGTATATCTCACCTATACAAAAGGGCCTTGGCTTTTGGGATTGGAAGGCGTCCTTCTGATACAGCTGACTACGGGGCCAGGCCTTCCTGCTGTATCCCTGATAACATTGCGCCTTCTGCTAATGCACCTGCTCGTGCCCCACAGCTTTCTGAGACCCACAGGGCTTATGTAACATACGCGCCTCGGGGCGCGACGGTCAGATGGTTGGCTGGCTGTCCCCACCAACGTGCCTTGGGTGGCGGTGCTGCGCTTTGTTGCAGGGCATGGGCTTCCCCGAGATCTCGGTCAACAAGGTGATCCCCCCCTTCCAGAACATGCTGGAGCAGAAGCTTATCGACGAGCCTGTGTTCTCCTTCTGGCTCAACCGCAAGGTATGGGGACACTGTGGGAAAGCTGTGGTTTGTGGCGACGGTGTTTCAGGCCTGCTTGGGATTGTAAAGGCATGCTTACTGTTGTCCTCTGGCTCAACCGCAAGGTAGGGACACTGTGTGGAGGCTGATCTGTGCGGTGCTGGTGTTCCAGGCCTGCCTTGGGGTTGTAAAGCCATGCTTGCTGTTGTCCTCTGGCTCAGCCGCAAGGTGGGAGGCCAGGTGCGCCTACTTCAGTAGCTACATGGTGGTTTTGCTGGGCCCAGCATGGAATGGGCAGGATGGCTTGCTTCTTCGTTCCTCCTGCAATTGTCACTGATGCCTTTCGTACACACACTCGATAGGACCTGCCGCCGGCGCGATGGTGTTCATGCGGGGTACGCTGTGACATCGTTCAGGTGGCCCAGCAAAGTGGAGTGTACCCCCCGTAACAGTGGGCCACGTGCCTACTGCCTTGCAACCTTCCTCTTACGCTGGTACTGGCATGCGTGCCACAGCTAGGAACGGATGGTGTCTTGCTCTCCGCAGGTGGCTGGCGCAGAGGGTGGCGAGTTGGTGCTGGGCGGCGTGGACCCCAAGCACTTTGTGGGGGAGCGCACCTGGGTCCCCGTCACACGCCGCGGCTTCTGGCAGTTCACGATGGACCATCTGACGATCGGCGGGGTGTCTGCGGTGAGTGTTGGATGAGCGGAGTTTCCAGGGTTTTTGGAAGGGTGGAGTAGGGTCAGCGGGGTGAGCTTGCGCGGGGTACACTGGTTATAACGGGTGGTATGAGATGGGTGTGCAGCTTGTCTGGGGGGTACTGATGCGGCAGGAGACTCTGTGCGTTATGGGTGATGGTGCAGGTTGTGAAGCCAGAGTGGTTGTGCCCTGCTTGGAAGGCTTGTGGGACAATAGAGGGCCGGGGTGTTTTGGGAGCGAGCTAGTTTGCGGAGCGTGCCTGTAAGTGGTGCTGTCACTGGACCGTACGCATAAGGGGAGCGACAGCGTCTCCATGTGAGCTCTTACATCTTACGTCAGAACGCCTAGCTGTATTGGAGTATACAAATGGTCGCTGGGGATGAGGGGCCGTCTGGGCCACCGTCTGATATCTGGTTTGGGCTGTTGATGACTGTGCTACGCACCTAGAGGCCACTAGGGGGGTGAGAAGGTACGCAGGTGTACAGCCACCTGAGCTGCTGGTGTGCTGCGTGGGTGATTTGCAGGGCTGCCGGTCGGGCTGCCAGGCCATTGCTGACACTGGGACCTCCCTGCTGGTGGGGCCCACCGAGGAGATCATATCCATCAACAAGGTGACCCACCACTGCTACTGTGGGGGCCCTGCCTGACAATGAGTTATGCGAACACACGGGCAGGGTTTGTGGCGTGTGTGAACGTTTTGTTGCATGTGGCGATGCTATAATCAAATGAGGTGTGCACTCCCACCTGCATGATGTCATGCGCCCAGCCGGGTCAGCCAACTCGTACCCTGCTTGGTCGCCGACACACCCTCGTCCCTCCTCCATTTCGCCCTGAAGACCATAGCCGCATAGAGCCATTGAAGGAGGCGGTGCACCCATATTTTTGCCCCCCCTACCCATGCATCAGCACTTGCGTGCCTTTTTTTATTGTTTCCCTGCAGGCAATTGGTGCCCAGCCTGTGCTTGTGGAGCAGTGCAAGGAGATGGTGCACCAGTACCTGCCCCAGATGATGAAGATCATCAACACCATGCCGCCCCAGGCGGTGTGCGCCACGCTGGGCATGTGCGGCTCAGGTGTGGCGCCATGCTGTGCTTGCTGGGCATGCACTGCATGCTGGGCACGCTGGCATTACAGACAGGCGATTTACCTGGTTTCTTGCTACGTCCGGGCCGCATGAGAGTGGTGAAAAGTCTGCTCCGTCCGTTTTTGGCTTGCTTGCTGAGCAAGTGTGCCCATGCCCCGGTAGGGAAACGCTGTGTGCACCGGGCATGGCGTGTCTTGCACCGTGGCTTGCTAGCCATGCGTGCAGTGTTTGCAGGCTGAATCTTGGTGCCTGCGGGTCCGTGATTACAGCTGCATATTTGCCTTCAATCCTATACTGAGCTGACGCGTGGCCTATACTAGCGGACGGCGATGTCAAGGAGTGCATAAGCCTAAGGCCCTCGCCCCTCTGCCCTTGCGCGACACCATTACTCTATTGTGAGATGCAGGCAGCCAGCCGGTGGGCGGCCCCATCTCCCGGTCTGCCCAGTACCGCCGCCTGCTGGGCATGGCGGGCCTCGAGCTGCCAACCCAGGATGATGAGAAGAAGCAGCCGGAGCCGGTAGGTCTCCCTGTGCTCTGCCTGCTCTGATAGGGTAGTTGCGTGTTGCTGCCGCCTTGGGCGGCTGCTGGCTGCTTCTGGGAATTGTGGGTGGGTCTTCAACTGCCCGGGCACCTCTGCGACCTCCCGGGGTTGCCCGTCGTGCAGTGACATGGAGGTATCGGCAGGGCATCCTAGGTTTTTTTGTTTTTTTTTTTTTGGG
>BBXU01002537.1:0-25990 GCA_001598975.1 Parachlorella kessleri
ATCCTAGGTTGTGGCTGGCAAAAGTGCTGACTTATGAGGGATCCCTGCTTTCTACTTCTGTCATGTCTTGAAATGTCCTCTGTCCGTTGGAGGCAATGCAGGGCACGCGTGCGCCTTGCTCCCTGCTTTCAGGCGTGCCATTCCGTAAGGGGGTGCGGGTGATAGCGGGAGGGCCGAGCAGCGTGGCGGAGGCCAGCCGTGTCAATTACCCTGTTAGGTTGAGTCTGTGTGTCTGTGCCTGCAGGCGGCGGGCCTGAACGACATTCTGCGCGAGGCGACCCGTGGCATGCTGCAGGACAGCTGCCAGATGTGCGAGTTTGTGGTGCAGTATATCAAGGTGGGTACTTGTACTAGGCAGCTGGTGCAGAAGTTGCAGAAGCTGCCTACCAGCATCTGGTACCGGTGTTGAGTGGATGTTGCCTGTGGGGCTAGAAGCATGCCTGTATGAACCCGTATAGAGCGTTGCTCCTGGTCTGCCACACAGACTTGCTTGCTGCCCCTGCTGCCGTAGATGGCTCTGGGCAACAACGAGACCCAGGCCCAGATCATGCGCTCCCTGGATACCGCCTGCGAAACCCTATCCATCGGCAGCGGCGGCGAGGCGGGTGGGTAGAAACCATGGCAGCTGTGTGCTTCCTCTGCCCTCAGGGCGTGCTTGAGGTTTGTTGCCTACATAAAAGAGAGGAAGGGTTTGTAGTGATGGTGCACTCTGGTGGCATCTGTGCGGCATGCCTCGTGTGGGCCAGTTGTTGGTTGTCTACTCGTGATGCTTTGCAGCACCCCGAGACGTTACATCATCTCCACGCTGCTGTGCCTGCTGTGCCGTGCAGTGGTCGATTGCGACAAGGTGCCCCTCATGCCTGATGTCAGCTTCACCATTGGCGGCAAGGAGTGGCTGCTCACACCCGATGACTATGTGCTGAAGGTCAGGCAGCAGCCCTGCGCATCCATGTCACGTCATTCTCCTGAAGTCTAACTGCAGCTCTCTTTTGTCGGTTTTGAAATGGAGGTGGCAGGAGCGCTCGCCAGCATATTTGCAGTTTGTGGTGATGCAACGCGACACTACACTGGTGTTCTCAGAAATCAGCCCCCAGCCTTCCTTTTGTCTGTGCCTCCGTCTGCCCTCCACCCGTGCCGGCGGGCGATTTGTGACCAGCGCCTGTGTGCCTCCGCCTTGCAGATCTCATCCATGGGCCAGACCCAGTGCATCAGCGGCTTCATGGGGCTGGATGTGCCAGAGCCGCTGGGCCCGCTGTGGATCTTGGGAGACGTCTTCCTGGGCCCCTACCACACAGTCTTTGACTATGGGGAGGTGCGGGTGGGCTTTGCCAAGGCGGCGTAAGGCGCTGGCAGTTTTAACACAGACGGTGGAGCTTTGGGAGTTGTGTGTGGGAAACTTTCCTGCAGTACAAGGGCTGTTTGGAGGGCTGGGTGCCTTGGGCCCGACCACCTGATGGTGCTGTCTACAGGCAAGCAGGTGACGGCCGGGCTGGCTGGGTGCTTTACTCTGATGGGCAATTGCAGAGTGACATGTGAGGGTACGCTGCTATCCAGCTGGAGATATGTCATCGCCACCCGACCTGCTCTGCGGATGTCCTGGTTCTTAGCTCGCTGGCTGGGAATGTATATTACTAGGTTCCAGGTTCATGACACAGGGAAAGCTTGCTTGGTTTGGGTTGCGTTGCTTCAATGGTGCATATGATATTATGAAGGGTTGGTTCTAGTTTGGGCACACAGCCTGCTGGAAGGGCAGCCCTGTGCAGTGATAAGGTGCTTTCCTCGCGCTTATCGTTTTTGACCTGCCTGTGCGGCCAGCCAATGATGCCCTTGGGAGCGAGAACGCCGCGTCCCGATTCAGACTTCTCAGCTTATACTGTACCCCTTGGCCAGACAGTGTATCCTTATCGCTGTCCACACCCCTGCGGGTGATTCACCTTGTCAATGGCGCCTTTTTCTATCATGAGGCCTCATTGGCCTTGCACGGTACATCATGACTAAACAACTGACGCCTCGGACTCCTGATCACAAGTCCTTGGCACCTGTCCCTGATCTCTAATCCTGCGCTTGCCCACCTTCTGCTTGCCCTGCTATCGTCACCAGCAGGGATTCAGTAGGTTTGTGGTGACAGTCACATAATAGTATTCACCCATTGCTTGAGAAGCCCTCTGGCATGCATTCGACCCGCGCTCCCACACGGAAGCCAATGTTCAGACCATGCCTGCACCCTTACAACCTGTCAATGACTCTATCCTCGTACAGCTAGCCCACCCGCCCATCACACTAGCCCCCGCCATCAACACAAGCACGATATTTAGCCAGCCAGCTGCTGTGGGCATCAGCGGCCGTACCCAGAGCCCCCAGGCCCACCCTCGCCGCTTGCCCCTGGCTCCGGTGCGGGCACTGCTGTGAAGAGGGTGGCTTGCAGCGCCGGCGCCAGAGCCTGGGAGGCCAGCTGGGACGGGGGTGTGGCAGCCAGGGCCTCCAGCTGGGGAGCAGGCGTCGTCAGCGGGTGCTGCTGCAGGAAGCGCCTGCATGCATAGTGGTGCGCCATGGGGCCATCACTGCTTTGAACACCTGTCGGCCACGAAGGGTGGAAGTCGAGGAGCGGCTCAGACCACAGTCACACCGTCCTGGTGCATTTCAAGCAGAAGACAGGCAAGTCGTAGCCGGGGCCTGGTTGAGGCCTCAGCGTGTCGGCAGCCTACCCTTCCCCAAGTGCTCTCCTGGTTGGGCGCCCGTTGTCCCCGCCTGGCAGGGAAGCACCTGCAGCAGCAGCAGCAACAAATCTGGTCACCATGCGCAGCTCCCACAACCTTGCTGTACAGGACCCAACAACCTGCACCAACATCCATGTGCCTGCTCCGGGAAGGAAAACGTTAGCAGGCGGAAGCAACACCACAGGGGACGGCATCAGGTTTCGAATGCTGGGATCGTCTTAGATAAGGCCAGCAAGTCCAGGCTGGCACCCAGTTCACCTGAGCTCTTGCTAGCCAGCAAGGCCACCGCCAGGAGGCAGGTCAACATGACGCCCTTCATGATGTGGGTAGGGATTATTCGAATTGTCAAGAAAAATGAATTGTTCAAAGTGGTTGCTCTCAAGGTAGTTTAAATCCTTCCTGTGCTGTTGCTATCTGCCCAGAAGGTGAGTCTGTGGCCTGCTGTCAACTTCAACCCTCCATCCATTTTGCCAAACCAACCAGGGGTGCAGACACCAGCACTGCAACCTGAGTCACATGGCTCAATCTCGGAGCATGCAAAAAGGTTCAGGCATGAGGGGTTACTAGGCAGCCTGAAATGCCCACTCATGAGGTTTCAACAGGCTGCTATCAGAGCATGGCGAGAGTTCCATCGCTCCGCAACACCACTGAAGACGACTAGGGACTTCCAGTGGTGCTGCTTGGTTTATGGTCAAATGCGCCGCCATCACACTGCGGGCAACCCTTTGGCTGGCATAACCCTGAAGACTGTTATCCATGACCATAATGCATGCAACCATTGTAACTGCCCATGCCGAGTTGACGAGCAGCAGCACACAACTAGAAGACCTAACGGTATAGTAGCGGTACTAAGAGTGTCTGCACCCCATGCTTCTTTCACCGCCGGCTCTAGTAGGGCACAAAGCAGGCACAGCCCTGTCTATAGGACGAGCCACGCATCACACATGTCCAAGGACGCCTGGCCGAACCCCTTAGTTTGCATGAAAGCCTTCATGAGTGCGGCTTATGGTGGTCTGTGAACTGGTATGCCGGAGGTGGGGAGCCATACGACCCTGTAGCATCATCATCTTGGTTCAGCCGCACATGCTTCGGGGGAAGCTCGGCAGCCTGCTGCACATGCGCCTGAAGGTACACACCAAAGGACTGCCTGATGTGCCAGAGATGAAGTGGCCCTGGCAGGCATGGCGCACTTGATGCTGGCAGCCTGTGGTTGTTATTCATGGGGCATTGTCAACATGAAGGCCTTGAGAACACACTACTACACCCATGCTTCTGCTGCTTACCTGGGGTGGATGGCTTGTCGGATCGTGGGGCTTGTGTGTGTCACTGAATGCGTACACCGTCGGAGGCGCCCCATAGCTCCCTGCAATGTGGGAACCGAGGGATGCATGATCCCTGCCGGCTGCAGGGCCAGATGTGATGGAGGCTAGGCGGCTTGCTCCCCAGCACCTACCCATCAAGGAGCGCCTGTCTGTGGCAATGCACTGGCTCTGTAGGATATCATCTGCTTATAAAGCGAGCAGCGAGCCACTGGCAGCGCGCAAGAGGAATCTTATGAAGGGGTGCGCTTGCACCACAAACTGCAGCGTGCCTGGCAAGGTCTTGCACAAGCCTCAGTGCAGGGGGTCGGCCACCTCCTCATGGCCATAGCAGGCAATGCTATGCAAATTACGCTGCAAGGACCGAGAGCTGACCTGTGGCGTCGTCCAGGCCTGCCGCAGCACCATGACCGGTGGCGTTCATAGGTGGCTACTGAATTTGTCTTACAGCGTTAATGAAGTTTATAGCAACGGTCAAAGCTGGCGCGTCCAAGGCCAGAAAGCACGAGGGTCCGACACAGTCAGCCCTGCTTTGTCTGCTGGCTGCCAGGTTGTTTCTCCGCGCGCGCCTGGTACACAGATGGTCTGGACTTGAGGGGTGCTCGCTCGTTACAGTAGGTGTGCCCCGTTCTTAGTCAACCTGGACGTAGAAAGGAGCGCCTCCAAGTTTGGACCCGATTGCTAGCATCGAAGAGCATGCTTGCAGAGAAGAACCCCTATGGAAACCCAGCCCTCAGGCAGGCCCTGGTCTCGCTCTCCTTGTAAGCCTATAAGGTTTGCAATCGCCCTGCAGCCAAATTAGCTCGGACCAAAAGCTAGAGTGTGAGAACCATGGGCCATCTTGTCAAGGGTCAGATCCGGCGGCGACACGGCCTGGTGCATTTAGACTATTGATTGGAGAGACCTGAGCACAGACATCAGGTTCAGCTTGAGGGCAGCCTGGCCCAGCGTTGGGGCGCATAAGGGTTGCAATTTGGGAGGTGAGAGCAGAACCCCAGTAATATCCATGGGATACCTGCACCTTACTCCCAAAAAACTTGCTCCCGCCAACAGGTGAAGTCTTGTAGACCTGATGTCTGTCTGTAAAGGATGGCGGGCAGGACGGTCCGGTCAGCAATGACAGCTGTCCCCTCAGAGTCTGCACCTGGCGGGGCTCGTAGGAGCCCACTACCCATACTGCACTCAGCAGCGCTTTGGGATTTACCTGCTCATGTCGCCCCTGCTTTCAAGCTGCCCTACAAATGAGTATGTGTTAAGTCTGGGGCAGTCAGCTGGAGGTGGCGGCTTCATCTAGCTTCAAAGTCAAAACCCATCCGGTGGGCTATACCACCATAGTCTTGAAGCCATACCACTTAACCAAGGTATGTTAGAGAGCTGTACTTCAGGGAACAACCAAGCTGACTGCATCGGCAAGTGCTACTGAAAACTTCAGGGAGGGGTGGATAGCAAAGGCACCAAGGCCAGCGAGGTCCGCCAGGAACGTGACTCTTGCAAGACGCCCGCGCTGCTGTGCAAACAGAATTCAGTTACCACGTTGTAGTATGCAACACTTGGAGATCCTGTGCATCATTGCCCGAGGTCACACTACTGGAGGGCGCCGCCACCCCCGGGGCCACTCGCCAGACCAGGTTCGCCTTGAGCGTCCTCTAGCTACTGTCTAGTTCCGTTGGAACAAGTGCTGGCGCCTAGTCACTTGTCCACTGACCCCACGCAGCGGGTGCAACGGGTGCTTGAATAGATAACCTCTTTACCAGCCTTGCCACATGCCGGGGTAGGCAGCTGTGATTAATTCCAGGTCGGACCTGGAAGTTTTCGTCATTGGCAAGGAACCAGAGTATAATCCTAGCTTCCCTCCAGTGGGCACCGCGGGAAAGTCATGGCCCGTCTCATGGGAGCCAGCGGCTGGGCCCCGCACCTTTTCCAACCTCCCCCTTTCAATCTCAAAGAAACTCAAACACGGCAAACCCCTGCACAGGCGGCCACCCCGCTCGTCGGGCTCGTCAGCCAGGGGCGTAGCCCTTCAGGCTACCTCTGATGGTGTCTGTTGGCTCGCTGCTGTGCTTTGCACAGTAACTGAGTCCCTCGCCCGAGGATGTTGCCCAGCACACAGCGGCTGAGCCAGCTATGGTGACGGCCAGCTTTCAAGCGTCAGGCCCCTTTTCAGCTAGCATGGCGGGCGGGAAGCAGGAGGTGGTGCGGCTGCGGGTCAGCCAGGGCGGCAAGTTCGTGATGGTGAGCTGGCCCACCAAGCGCGTCCAAGGACCGGTGCTCAGTATGGGGGTGGCCCCTGCGCCCTGCTCAACTGCGTGCAAAGGGCAGACAGTGACCCCTTCCTTGTCCATGCTTTGCAGACGGAGAAGGCAGTATGGAAGTATGTTGGTGGGGACACGTTTATGCACACCGTGCCAGCCTCGTGGCAGTATGCAGAGCTGATGTTCAGCCTGGCAGAGAAAGTGGACGGCGCGGTGTCCGTGAAGTATCAGCTGCCGGGCGAGGAGCTGGACCCAGACAGCCTCATCTCTGTGTCAGACGATAGCGACCTGCAGGTGCGCTGCCCTGGGGAGGGAAGGCGGGTCTGAGCCGGCACAGGAGGGCAGTGAACGGGTTGAGTACACTGCTGCCGCGGTCTGCGTAGCGCTGAGCCTCTTCGACGCCGCCAGTTGGTAACTGCGTGCTTGATTGGATCAGTTCTGAGTCGCGGGATTTTGGTTTGCGAACCAGGTGGATCATTTTTGTGCTTAGCTGCTGATCTGCAGGAGCTTTTCGATGAGTATGCACGGGCACTCCGTATGCCTGGGACACCAGTGAAGACATTTCGCATGCGGGTGTTTTTGTTCCGGGCCGCGGAGGACCCACTAACTCCGGAGGACATTGTGGCGGGGGACAGATACTTAAGTAGTAGGGCGTCCAGGTGCGAAGGGTCTGCCGTGGTGGGTAACCACAGTTTGGTCGACTCTGGGCATTTGGCCTGCGTAAGGGCTGAGTTGCAAGTGCTGCGTTGCTCTTGTATTTCTGGCTGCAGTGCAGGCTTGTTGTTTGCGAAGTGTTGCTGGTGCTGAAAACCACATCACCTGATATTTGCCAGAGTTGTGCTTGACCAATGTTGTGTTCCTCTGTGCCTGCCGCAGTATCGACAAGCTTGGAAAGGAGTCTGGGTTTTCCAAGGCGCTCAGCAAGGCAGCCACCAACAGCTACGCGAGCAACTACTCGAGTGGCAGCAGCAGTGCCAATGTCACCAGTAGCCAGGCGGGCGGTCCCGCGGCGTCGGTGGAAACAGAGACAGAGCTGGCGTGGGAAGCAGGTTTCAGGGCAGGGCAGGAGGCCATGGCGATGGCTGCCGCCGAGGCAGTAGCAACTGAGGAGGAATGGGAGCACCTGATGTCGCGGCGGATGGTGAACCTGGCCCGCATGCAGTCACACTATATGCTGGGGGAGGCGGACGAGGCTGTGCCCTGGGGCGGCCAGGACGCAGTGGACTACACCTGGGCTATGGAGCACCTGCCTGCGCCACCCGGTGGCTTGGCTACAGCTGGCAGCGCTCATGCAGCACACGGTGCTGCTCAGCACGGACGCTATCTGCACCCGCCCCATCCCTCGCAGCATCAGCACCGGCACACCTCTGGCAGCGGCAGGGCTGCCTCGTCTGGCAGCCACCATTACCAGCAGCTGCTAGCGGCAGGTGCCTCAGCTGCGCGGCACGCTCACACTGGCCCGGCTACTGGGATGCCTGAGGGCCTCCTAGGCGACTTCCCAGTGGACATGGATGCCTCTCTGGTGGACTTGGGTGATGCTGCGGGCCTGGGCCCTGTCGGTGATGATAGGGGTATGCTGGGGAACCCCTCACTGGCAGCTTCTGGCTTCCTGACTGCCTCCGGCGGCTGGGTTACACCCCCTGGCAGCCCCGGCGCAGGGCGGGTGACAGGCCCGCCTGGCGGCAGGTCTCTCCCTGGCTCACGACTGGCCTCTCCACGTGCCTCCAACCCTGGCTCCCGCCTGCACTCGCCCCGCCAACAGCCTCCGCTGGGCTCCCCCATTGCGCCCCTTCGTGCCTCTGCCACCGCTGGCCTGATCACGTCCCCGCGCCAGCAGCAGCAGCCGCAACCAGCAATGCTTCCACAACGGCAGCTGCCCCAGCATTTGGGCAGCCCACAGCCTGGGAATCTGGAGCAGCAGCCCTCGGTCCACATGGAGGATGTACCCAGCGCTGAGTTCGAGGCCATGTTTGAGAGCAAGTACTCCCAGCCGGAGGTCTCAACAGAGAACAGCGGGACGCAGCTGGCTGTCAGGGCTGGCCGGCTAAGTGCTGGTGGGCAGCTGGACCAGAGCAAGGCGACGCCCTCAGGTAAAGGGGTGTGGCTGCCATGGCGTGGAAGGTGTTGTGGGACAGCACTGTTATCTTGTTCATTGTTTAATCTTATACTTGCTGCCAGCTTGCTCGTAGATGCAAGTGACAGAGCACGAAGTGCTGAGCCTCAGCGAAATTGCTGGCAGAGTTTGTGCCATGGCTGTCTTGCTGGGTCTAGCACACCAACAGGTGTTGTATCCTTGACCAGTTGCAGGTGGCCGCCTGTCTCCCAACTCGCTGCTACCCACTCACATCTCGGCTTTTGGTGACGGGGTGGACCTGGCACAGGCAGCTGTGGCAGTGTCGCCTGTGGCTGCTTGCCTGCCCACTCACATCTCTGAGTTTGGGGAGGAGGATGGAGGTAAGTTATCAAGGGGAGCCTGTGGGGCAGGTTCTTAGTATACAGAGGGTGCCGGCTGTGCTCGGCGCTTGCTATTGCAGCAGACGGAGGTGCAGTTGCAGGGTTGTGTGCTGCGGCAGATGTGATGATGACCTGAGAAAATTGCTTGGTTGGCATCTACCTTCGAAGGGAATGTGCATGGCGTAAGCCCTTTACGTTGGGTGCTTTGGGAGCTTATGTTGACTGGCCCCTGCACTATGTCTGATAGCAGGGTATCACACTGGTCCCTGGTGAATTCTCTTGCTCTGCTGGTAGCAGTGAGTAGGTTGAAACCGAGCGAGACTTCCTTGTTTCCCTGATGCAGATGAGCCGCTTGAGCGTGACCCGAATGCCATGTCCGTCATGAAGGCAGCACTGCCGGAGGAGGACCTCATGCAGGCTTCACCTGCCGCGGGCGCTAGCGGTTCCGCCATGGCCGCTATGGCGCAGGTCTCCAGGCTGCCGCCTGGCTCGCTGCAGCTGCCTACTACGTTTGAGCTGCTGGCAGCGGCGGGCGGCGACCGGCCGCCGCGCACCTCTCCGGTGGTTGCACCTGGTGGGCTCCTGCAGCAGGTGCGTAGTCTCAGCCGGAAGGCTTGGGGAGGTCTTCGTGTTGGGTATGGCACGCTGCTCATTGGTCTAGTGTAGTGCAGCCTGTGCGTACAAGGCTGTTTTCCTCCTTTGCCATGCTGCCTGGTTGTGGGAGCCATTTGTGGATATGGATCGGGCATCCCATCACTTTTTTAGCAAAGATGTGAGGGCCTTGGTTTCTGCAGGACCAAATGCTTGCTGATGATGGGGGCCTTCCTGCGGAGCCATCCAGCGTTCAGCGCAGCCCCTCTATAGAGGAGCTGCTGCGGAAAGTCGAGACTGTGGATGCGCAGCAGGTGAGGGCAGGAGGTGGAGCTTGTGGTGGTGTTGGGACGCTGCTTCCTTTGTGGAGATGTGGCAACACCCTAGTGCTACGTGCGCTGTAATGTAACGTGATGTAACGGCTGAGGCCAAGCGGGGCCTCTGCTGCCAACGTGTTTTGTGCAGAACTCGAGGCTGGCTGGCTGATCAATCTGTGGAGCAGTATGTATTCTCTGACTATTGAGGGGCAGCAGAAGGGGCAGAGGACGTTTTGGCAGGTGGTGACAAGAAAGGGCAAGTGGTGTACTAACTCTACTTGCCGCCTGCCCTGTGCTTACAGGTTCGGGTGCTGGCTAAGATCGGGGAGGGCGCCTTTGGCGAGGTCTCCCTGGCGGAGTGCCCTACCTACGGCCGGGTTGCGGTCAAGTGGATCAAGCCCACTAAGGTGGGTGTTGTCATCGTTGCCAACTCGATGTGCTGGTGGTGGGACTGTCAGTGTTGTGAAGCATTGGTTGAGTTGATTGACGACTGGTGCCTGAAAGGCTCCTTTGCAGCAGTCCAGTCTGAAGAGGTATGGCCTTACGGCTCTAGGTTGGCAAGGCTAATGCTGCTGCAGCTGGCCTTTGGCACTGGTTCCTGCGTATTTGGTCAGCCTCAATGCTTGCGGAGACTGAATGGTGAGGGTGTACACAGGGCGGGGCACACAATCCACCGGTCAAGGTTTTAGGTTGCATAGGTCTGGAGAGTCGACAGCATGCAGGTTTTGGTGTGTGACTTCATCAGTTCCTGCCATGATCTCCCGCAGGTGGAGCGCCACTGGGCCTCATTCTGGCATGAGGCGGAGCTGATGTCGCGGCTGAACCACCCCAATGTGCTGCGCTTTTACGGGCTGGTGGTGAAAGGGCCACTGGTGGTGGGCATCATGACGGAGTTTGCCAAAAATGGCTCGCTGGCCTCCTACCTGAGGTGGGTGGACAGGCTTGCCGCTTTTATGGTCGCTGGAGGGGCGGTGCATCGCTTGCAGCGCTGTTGTCACTGTTGATTTCGTGTTCAGATAGGCGTGCAGTAGTTTTAACATGCGAACTTCAGGTGGCTAGCCTTGTTTCCTCGTCACATCGGGTGCAGTGAGTTTTGTCGTGACTATAGTATGCTAATGCAAAGCTGTTTGGTTGAGCAGAAGTGCGTAGTGATACAAGCAAGGTCTTCATTGTGCAGGAGCGGGATAGGCTTTGTGCCGCTGCGGTTGAGGGCGGAGCTGGCACTGCATGCCGTGCATGGCATGGCTTACCTTCATGCACAGAAGGTGGGGTGGCCCCTTGGGGGGCTCAGCAGAGGAAGGCATTGCCTTGCTGTGTAAGTGTCAATGGCAGGAATGGGCTTTCCATTATAGTTGGAAGTCTCCTGTGCTGCTCAGGGATACACCAGTCTGCGATGGCAACCGGTTGCGCCGATCCTATGCGTTTGACCCCGCACGGCTGTGAGATGCCTACCAGACTTGATGTATTGCAGGTGGTGCACTTTGATGTCAAGCCCGACAACCTGCTGGTGGATGGGGACTTCTTCCTGGGGGCCTGCCCTGTGGTGAAGGTGGCCGACTTTGGTGAGTTGTCCTTAGGAGGGTGGACTGGTGGGTCTGCTGTAGGCCTGATGTGTTGTAAGCAGTATTCACCCACGCCGATGGAATTTTACAACTTTGACAAAAGAATCGCAGGATGAAGGGGAAGAGCTATCATGACAGCTTTGTACGAAGCTCCTGCCTGCCTTGTTGCCTGGCCCTTTGGGATAGCTTGTGGGAAATTATGGCTGTTGGGGTTATATCTTGTATTAAAGTGAAGAGGTGGTAAGAACCATTCGGTTAAGAGGTCTCAGTTCAGGGGTGCCCAGAACCACTTAAAGAGGGATGAAGACATTTAGTCTGGTTGCCGCACCGTTAGGCGTATGAGATGTTACCCCTCTGCCTGTTGCCTGCAGGGCTCTCCAAGCACAAGTACAACACCTTCTGCTCAAACGTGCATGACCTGAGGTGAGAATGAACTCTTGAGCGTCACGGCACTTTGGTTTGACGGTTGTTAGACGGTCTCATCCTTGCACGCCTGTGATCAAGCAGCTCCTGTTGGTATAACCAAGCTCCTAGTAGCACGGCAAATCGTGTTATAGTTTATCATTGTGTTGTGTCTCATGGCTGGCTGGATCGTCTCTTGACTGGAGGGGACTACAATTTCATCGCAGCAGCCTGTTCGAATCTCAAGCTGGTGACGAACCTCAGTTGCTCACGCGCCGGCCACCTGCACTGTGCCGTGCAGGGGCACGCTGCCCTACATGGCCCCCGAGATGATCATGGACCACCAGCATGTGACAGAGAAGGCGGACGTGTGGTCGCTGGGCGTGGTGTTCTGGGAGATGCTGACTCTGGAGGTGCCCTACCAGGATATGCCCCCCGCGCAGCTCATTGGAGGTGGGTGTGAGGGTGCTCATTGGGGTTCGCAAGTCGGGCGATAGGAAGGTGGGCTCATCGCAGTGTTGTGAGTAGGAAGAGGGGGGCCTCTGCTGCTGGGTAAACTAGTGTGCTAGCCATTTTTTCAAACCTGATGCAGCATCTGCGAGTGGCTTGCAGACAACGCCCTGGAAAGGTGTTTGTTGTAAACTCGGTGGAGGAAATTTATGGTCCTTTTTTGGCTTTTTTGGGTAAGTTGCCTTGTGACGTCCTCACCTTCTACTACTCCTCTGTGCTGCAGCGCTGGGCCTGGGCAAGCTGCGTCTGCCTATCCCGGAGTGGTGCGAGCCTGAGTGGCGTGCACTCATGGAGTCGTGCTGGGTGGTGGACCCCGTGCTGCGCCCATCGTGCCGCCAGCTGGCAGTGCAGCTGGAGCGCATCCGTGACCTGGCACCGCTCTGAAGTGGAAGCTTGGCTGACCAGTGAAGGGATGGCTTTGCCATGTCCGTGGGGTTTGGTGTTTGTTGTATCCCTGCTGGGCTTGCTGGCAGCGTGGCCGTGTGATGGCAGGATGATGGAAGACTGTGGGGATGCGGGAAGCTCCCAGGCCTGCGGAGCTGAAACATTTGGAGCCCGGCCATTGGCCGCGATGAGACGCAGAGTGTCATCAATGGCGTGGTGCAAAGGTAACTTTGTAGCCGTTCAAAGGTGGCACATGTTGGGAGCTCGGGAGGCTGGAAGGGTGGCAGACGAGCCGTTGGAAGGGTGGCCTGTCTAGAATATAGTGTTGGAGGTCAAGCCGGCAATGATGTTGTTGCGGGGTGCTTGTCGGAGGGAGGCTAGTGGTCATTGGAATTCAGCGGGGCGCCCAGGAAACCACCTGGCTGGCGCATCAGTGCTGAACCTGTGGTGGCGCTGTGTTGTCAGCGGCGGCTTGCGGTGTTTGGGATTTGGCAGGCGGTCTGACCTGTGATCCCTGCATGCATATGCTATATGGCAGGGAAACGCAACTTGTCAGGGTTTTTGTACAGCGGAGCTTCCTGCACTGAGAAGCACTGGTACCCCCGTCCCGGCTTGCAACTTCCGCAAGTCAGTGGCACAAGGGGCTATTGTTGCCGGGCGTGGCCCGGCTGATTCTTGCTTGGTTTGTATGTGTCCCTTTGGTAGTAGCGCACGTGTCATGCGAATAATTTCGGGGTTGGTAGCTGCGGCCGCTTTTGCCTGCTTTTTGGTTGAGCAGTGCTGCAGCTGCTGGGGTATTCACAGACCGTGTGCTTTTGCATTTGTAGGTTAGTGGCTGTCTGAGGTCTTGTTTATGCATGCATTTGTACCATTCTTCCCCGTTTCTCATGTGATGTGGGGGTGGCGGGGTTATGTGAACGGGTACTGGCTGGTGAAGCCAAGAATGGTTGATCTTGGCTATTCGGGATTTCTAGTGTGCTGCCTGGGGCGTTTGCAGGCCGAGTATTAAGAGGCTGAGCTCTGGGCGTTGGTAGTGGGACGGTTATCTGCTGAAGTTGGGTTGGCGGGGTAGCAATGTGGTGACCATGGTTGGGGCGGCGGGGTAGGCTAGGCTCGGGTTTCCAAGCCCATGCACGGGCCTTACTTCAGGCGGTGCCGCAAGAGATGGGGGCTGGAATGGATCACGTGTGTTTCATTTGCTTTCGTGTAGTTGCTTTACAAGAAAATGGGTGCCCCCCTGCTGTTTGTATGGACCGTAAGAGCTGTTGATAGCCGTTCATGGACCGACAGGGGTACACACGCATGGAACTATATGTAACAGCAGGTCCCCCTGTCACGAATGCTTTCTGCCAGGCACTCTCAAGAGTCCAACTTGGCAGCATACACCCGATTGACGGTGTTGTCCCAACACCAGGTTGGAACATCGTTTTACCCAAGTACAACTAATCCCAGCTGGCAGACCAACACTGCCAGCTCAGGCGGATCGACAAGCATTCCTTCGCATCTAGCCTTGGCAGTTTACACCCCTACAGTCTCAGTTTGCTTGTGATTAAGGTTTAGACATAGGGAGAGCCCTCTTGAAACCCCATGGGAAGCCCTACTTGGAAACTCAGGCCTAAAGAACCAAAACGTGCATCCAGCCTGATCCGCTTATCAGCCTATTGAACCTAGACCCCCCTACCAGTCACCATAGACAAAACTAGATTGGTTAGGCAGCATACTGCTGCCAGGCAATAAAGCGAAAGGCAGAAGTCTTGCCACCCACACCAGATTGGCACAGCTGCCAGATCAGGACTTGCCAACCCCTGACAGCTCCCGGGACGGATCATATCATATGCCGTCACAAATAAGTTGCCCAATAAGCTGTTTAGAAATGCCTAGCCATTAACCAATATGGGCAAGCCGCAATGGCATATTACCTAGAGAAGCTGCATTGCTCACGCATCTGTCATGCTACAGAACATGCATCATCAAGGCATTAAGGTACAGGTCACCTGGCAAATGCTGGGTGAAATCGTACAGGGCACCCACCTACAGTCAGAGGCTATGCAAGGAAGCTGGTAGCAATCAGCATGCTATTTCTACATCAGCTCATTCAGCTCGCACGCATTTCAATCAGAATCCATTTACTATGTGTATGTCGCCCCTAGCTTGCGCTAGAGGGCCACTGCCTCTTCTTCAGGTTAACACCCCAGGTCATACCCTGGTTCTGGTACACCAGTCCCCCCTTCACCGCTCCCCACAGCAGCGCATATGATACCACCACCGCTATATACCAGCTCACAGCTTGTTATTTGAAAGCCACTCCCGTCACATGCGGCGCCAAGATCCGCCCCAGCCACGGCAGGTGAATCTCATGATGCTCCGCATCCACCTTGCTGAAGCCGGCTGCCTCAATTTGGGTTAGTGTGTCCCTGTTGAGGCAGCAGCCATCCGCCAGTACCGACCATGCGGGGGTGAGCCAGCACTGAATGCTGTGCAGGCGCGGGTTGTGCGGGCCAGCTGCCACATGTTCCAAAAAGATGTACCTGCCACCAGGCTTGAGCACTCGGAGGATCTCGCCCATGGCGCGAGGTACGTCCTCCACCGAACAGAACAGCTGCAGCACAAAGAGTACCCAGGGAAGACTGGATGGTAGGCGCAGGTGTGGCAGTTTCTCAGGTATAGCTGGGGCCTTGCATGCCTACAACAAACACCTAGTGTTGCTTCTTTTTCAACACCTGGTGCTGCTACCGTCATGCCCACAGGTTGTGATAACGAGCTTTGCCAGCCAGGCGGCACCAGTCCCTACACCTTTGGGCACAGCTGTGCAACTTACGTGAGTGGCAATCACTGCGTCCACACAGGCATCGGGCAGCGGCAGCGCCTCCGCCCTGCCCACCACCAGCTGAAGCTTTCCGGGTTCCACGCCTGCCTGGGCTGCGCTCTCCAGTGCAAAAGGCTGCATGGCCGCATTGAAGTCGATGCCCACAATAGTATCCACGTTGGCCGCATAGAACTTGAGGTTGGGTGCTGTCCCCATACCTGCGTGGGGGGCAGTGCCAAACTCTTTCTAACCACATTAGTTGCATCATACCCCTTGTGGACTGCTTGCATTGTTCAAGGGTTTTGCTGACAGCAAGGTGTGAGGCCGCAGTTAACATGGGAATGCACGTGACAGGAAGGGGTCAGACAGCAGCGTGGCGGGTGCCAGCTGCGTCTATAAGCACTGCCTTGCGGCAAGGCAGGCAGGCAAGCAAGATCAGAAGGGGGGAACAAGCTGCCAGCACAAAGGCAGTAAACGACCACAGAGGCAGTTAAAAACCGTGTACACTTCCACAGACAAGGCCGCATTTGGATCTAGACAGTACTGCTTCAACATAACTGCCTAAATGCTGGTTTAATAATTTTCTGATTTGTCCTGCCAAAAGCTTCAGAGTGGTCCTAAAACATATGTCGTCCCCACCTATCTCTGCGACGTCTGCAACACCCTCGTGCTTGGACAGGTTGGCAAAAAGCTTACTTTTTATACCCTCGAGCCTGTGAGCAGCCTTTGGGCTGTACGCGTGCATAAAACGAGCAAACATGCGTTTGTTCCAGCTTGGTGGGGGGATGGATTTATCATCACGGACAACTGCTGGGTCGAGAACCATGGTTGCAGTCCAGGTATAGAAAGATTTAAGACCAACCCCACTAGATAACAAGAGGCAGTGGTTTGAACTAACTTCAGCAAAATGGCATGTATTGTAGGCAAGTTCACCGCGTACAGGTGGCGACACGTGGAATGCCACAGTGGCAGAAATCAAAATATGTAAGTGCAGCCAGCTACGATCTTGCAAGCCTTGTCAGACGCGCTACGTAGTGCCATTCAACACAGGTGAGTCTAGGAGCCACTATAGTCTCCTGAATCAACTAAGTTAAGGCAACTAGTTTACCGAAAGGCCCTTCTTGAAAGCTCCTGATTCACCAAGCCGCGCTGGCGATGCATTTACCCTCTCAGCCCACCCAGACCACCTGTGCAAGCCTTGTACAAGCAGTGCTTAAGCACCTCCCGTACGCTCGTGGCCACATCCCTTGTCTGTTCGATCTACTGTTTCAGCAAGCCCTTGAAGAGCAGGAACAGCAGCAGGGACAGGATCCTGGGCAGCCTCGGGGTAGAAGGCGGCGTACAAAGCTCAAGAAGCTCAAGAAATCGGACAAGCTCAGGCTGAAGGTCTGGTCACTTGTCCCTAACGCACCGTAACCTCCTGTGCAGTGCACACAGCCAGTGCTACTAGCCTGGAGGCAACAGAACAACCTTGATGCTGAATATGCTGAATATGAATATGATGCTGAATATGAATATGCACTGCTGCAGTTCCTCCAGCGTGCAGTAGTGTAGTACTCTTCGACACCATCACACTAGAGCTGTTCGCCACTAACCAGCCCACGCGCTGCTTCCTGCTGCTGGCGCTTTTACCTCCAGGCCGCGAGAGGATTATGAGCTGCTGCTTCCTGCCTCTGTCCCAGGTATGTTGCCTCCAAGTGTAGCATTTACCAGGTGGTGTGATTGCTCCAAATAACAATCAAACACTGGTGGAGCCCTTCAGCAGTGCTCCGCTCAAGCCATAGCACCTCCAAACACCGAAGGTAAGAGATAAATGAGTAAGTCTAGGTGAACCTCCTCTCTTTCTGCAGTGAGCGAGGAGCGAAGTGTAGCAGGAGCTGCCCGTGACAACTACGCCTGCAGGATGCTTCTGCGCCAGCTCTTAAGTTGTGCACCAGACCTACCAGAGGGCACTGCTGCAGAGCGTGAGTTGCTGAGCGTAGTTATAGGTGGTGACGAGTGTGCGAACAGAGGAGGCATAGCTGGAGTCGTAGAGGGCTGGATGTTATTGAGGTGCTGGGCTTGCCTAAGTGTCTCAGCCAGCAAGTCTCTCCATACTGTCACCTGCCAAGCCCTGGGTGAGGGCAACATGCGGGCATAAACAGCTTTGGAACGGTTTGCAGTGCGTGTTGGCAAAGCTGGAATGCCCAGGGTCATCTGCCGTCTGTGCTTGTATTCCATCTGGCTTTCCTACAGAGCTAGCTGAGGCCCGCTTGTTTACGCGCGACATACCAACTTCCGTGCCAACTTACAATCGTTTCACCTAATCCTGTCGCAGACCCTGTCAAGGTGGGAAGAGAACTACCGAGTCAGGAACTCAGGTCGTGGTCGTGGACCTTAAACACGATTGGTTATGGACTGTGTGGTGCTGGGAGCGAGTCGAGTTTACTCCTCGTGTGTGCACTGGGGCTCCCTAATCCCACTCCCCATGTGCACTGGTTGGACGGGTTTTGGGAGTTTCCCGTCTGACACCCATGCACCCCAGCCCCAGATCGAACCCCGGCCGATATACTAGCTGGGCGGCTTGGAGTAGGCGCCCAAGTTGAGGATTCAAGTCTCCATATCCATGAAAGCGAGGGCTAGCGGGCTTTGTGATGAAGGGGTGGCGGCCAGCTAGCAGCGCTCGAGTGGTGCATGCCATCAAACCGGTCACCGTCAGTGTGTCAATCCTAGCTGTGATTTCAAGACCCAAGGTCGTTCCATTGTGGTGGGGATCCAGTGGTTCAGCCTGCAGCAAACGGTAGTCACTGCCTGCCTAGTAGCAGCCTGGTTGAGATTTCATTTCTAGGTGTGACAAGATTGTGACTGACCCGCAAGGGTGGCGGAAAGCTGTAAGACTAGACTAGACTAGACTAGACTAGACTTAGGAGCATACTTGCATACAGCCCAGTCAATACAGGTCAAGGTCGTTCAACCTGCCATCGTAAAAACACCACCCTACGAGCTGCACTCAACGCATTGGCCCTAACAAACTTGGCAAGCCGCGACGGCTTTGCCTTTCCAAGCGGCTGGGAAGGGGCATCTGTTCCGCTACTGGACAAGCAGTGCCAAGGCATCTATGTACATGTTATCTGGCGCATGCTGGGGAAATTCTGCAGCCACACTACAGTCCAATTTCGCAAGAAAATTGGTGGCACTTGGCAGGACTGTGTCTGCATCGTTTATGCAGCTCCCAGGCATTTCAGTCCGTCATCCACCTAGCTATGCTCGGCGCCCTAGCTGGTACCCAAAACCCCTTGCCTCCGGTCCAGGTCAGCACACCAGGTCAAGCGGCTTCCTACAACCTCACAGCTTGCTATTTGAAAGCCACTCCCGCCACATGCGGCGCCAAGAGCTGCCCCGGGAACGGCAGCTGAATCTCAAGATGCTCCGCATCAACCTTGCTGAACCCGGCTGACTCAATTTGGGTTAGTGTGTCTCTGTTTAGGCAGCACCCATCTGAAATTACCGACCATGCGGGGGTGAGCCAGCGCTGCACGCTGTGCAGGCGCGGGCTGTGCGGGCCAGCTGCCACATGCTCCAAGAAGATGAACCTGCCGCCAGGTTTGAGCACACGAAGGACCTCACTCATGGCACGAGGTACGTCCTCCACGGAACAGAACAGCTGCAGCACAAAGGACCCCAAGAAGGTTGTGAGTAGTGAAAGCACCAGCAGCTGTGGCAAGGTGTTATCGGGGTGCAGCAGAGTTTGGGCCTCACAAGCAAGATATGCTCTGATGCTCTCTAGCGTCATGCCCAGAGGCTGTGGTAACGAGATATACCATAGGATGCATGTGCCAGCAAGGTAAGTAAAATTGCAAGCTAGGCAGCACCAGTCCCTACACCTCGGGACAGCTGTGCAACTTACATGAGTAGCTATTACCGCATCCACACAGGCATCCGGCAGCGGCAGTGCCTCCGCCCTCCCCACAACCAACTGTAGCTTGCCGGGTTCCACGCCTGCCTGGGCTGCAGTCTCCAGGGCATAAGGCTGCATGGCCGCATTGAAGTCGATGCCCACGATATTATCCACGTTGGCTGCATAGAACTTGAGGTTGGGTGCTGTCCCCATTCCTGCGTGGGGAGCAACACTACTCATGTTTTGTCCAAAGGGATCTGCAGACCCTACCAGAATTCATTACTGCAAAGCATCTAGGCGGTACTGCTACAACAGCAGTACCTAATGTTGGTCTATTTGTCGTGCCAAATGTTGTAAGGGCGTCATCCCCACCTATCTCTGCGACGTCAGCAACACCCTCGCGCTTGGACAGGTTGGCAAAAAGCTTGCATTTCATACCATCGAGCCTGTGAGCAACTTTTGGGATGTAGCCGTTCAGGAACCGAGCAAACATGCGCTTTCCCAGGCTGGGTGGGGGAATGCTTGTGTCATTCCGGAATACTGCTGGGTCGAGAACCATGGTTGCAATCCACTACTAGAAATCATACCACTAAACAACATGTTGCATTTTAGGGCTATGCAGTGGGTTGACCTAACCTACAGTATAATCGGCATGAATTGTGGGCAACCGCGTACAGGCGTCGACACGTGGATGCCACGGTGGCGGAAATCAAACACAGCGAGTAGGCCCAGCGAGCTGCAGCTATCTGCACTGCTGTTCCATCTTGCAAGACCTCGTCAGACAATAACGCTCCTTAGTGCCTTTGACATGTAGTACCGGCAGCCATGGTCTCCTATATTTAGCTGCATTGCTGCCAACTGATCCACGGAGATGCCCTTGAAAGCTCCTAAGCTCCATCAAGCCGCGCTGGCAGTGCAGTTGCCTTCTCAGCCCACCCAGGCGACCTGTGCAAGCCTGGTGCAAGCAGTGCTCAAGCACCTCCTATACGCTCGTGGCCACATCCCTTATCTTTTCGATCAGCTGCTTCAGCAAGCCCTTGAAGAGCAGGAGGAGCAGGAACAGCAGCAGGGACAGGATCCTGGGCAGCCTCGGGGAAGAAGGCGGCGTACAAGGCCCAAGAAATCAGACAAGCGCAGGCTGCAGGTCTGGTCGACAGTTGTTAGTGCATAGTGGGACCCCCATGCAGTGCACACAGCAGTGCTACTTGCCTAAAGGCAGACACATCGTGAGGTTTGTATGCATTGCTGCAGTTCCTCCAGCGTGCAGTAGCACTCTTCGACACCATCACACCAGAGCTGTTCGCCACTAATCGGCCCACGCGCTGCTTCCTGCTACTGGGCGCTTCCACCTCCAGGCCACGAGAGGCCTATGAGCTGCTGCTTCCTGCCGCTGCCCCAGGTATGCGGCCCCAAGTGAGGCACTTACCACCTTGCCACATGGCTCCAAAAAGCAAGCCAGCATTTATGGACTAGGCCTTAAGGCAGTGCCTCGTGTAAGCAACAGCACCTCCAAGCACTAGGTAAATGAGATATGAAAAGCCTGAGTGGACCTCCTCTCCTTGTGCAGTGAGCGAGGAGCTAAGTGCAGCAGCAGGAGCTGCCCGTGCCGACTATGCCTGCAGGGTGCTCCTGCGCCAGCTCATTAGCAGTGCACTAGACCTACCAGAGGGCACCGCTGCAGAGCGTGAGTTGCTGTGCATATTTATTGTGAGGTGACAGGTGATGCGAACAGCGGAGGCATAGGTGGAGTTGTAGAGGGCTGGATGTTATTGATGGTGCCGGTCTTGCCTGAATGTATGGGGAGCTTTGGAATGGTTTGCAGTGCGAGTTGGAAAGGCTGGATACCCAGGGTCAGGGGCTGCCGTCTGTGCTTGTAGTCAACCTGGCTTCCGTGCAGGGCTGACCTGGGCCCGCTTGTTTATCTGTGACATACCCACTCCCGTGCCAGCTTACAAGGGTTCACCTAATTTTGATGCAGACCCTGGCAAAGTGTACTTCTTGATGCAAGCCGCACCTAGCCAGGAAGCCTTGGGCTTTTCTCCCAAGCCATCATTCCGGCTGGCCATGCGCAGAGGCGTGCATGTGACCCTGTCGCTGGGTGCTGCATGGGTACAGCAACAGCAGCAAGGCCAGCCACACCAGGCTGCTGAGGCCAGTAACCCAGAGACTCGAGGGGTGAAGCAGGCAGCGGAGAGCAAGAAGGCTGACAAGGCAGTGACATGCGGTGAAGGGAGTGTGCAAGCTAGCCAAGAAGCAGGGGAGCAGGGCGGCAGTGTGTGGCTTCAAAGCAAATGGGTGCTCCGGGGCTTGAAATGCAACAGTGACGCGCCAATGGGATAAGGCTAATAGGAATAGCAGTGCATCCCAGCATCCAGTGAGGTTCTCATAATGACACATTGAGCTGACCAACTGACCGCCCACTTATTATGGTTACTTTCTAAACATGTGAACTGCCTGCAAACGGCGGCAGGATGTATGAAATGGCCAAATGCTGGCCCATTTAAGAAATTGTTTCTACAATCCCCTTACAAACCGGTTTGCTCCTCTGCTAAATTCACTATCTGTTAGCACTCAACCTCTGTGAGTGTTTTACCCTCTCACAACGTACATGTAACGCAGTGAACAACACTACCCGTGTGGGGCTAGCCCCTGACTGCGAGATACATCACTCCTAGATAAGTCTATGGCAGTTGTACACATAAACATTGACATGCCACCTGAAAGGCCCAGAATTGACACCTGGTATGGAGGCATCAGCCTTCAGGGCCTCACTAGGCTAGGGCTCAACATGAAAGAGAGGTCCGGCATCTGGGCCAGGATGGCATCCACTGCAGCACTCTGCCTATGTTCCCCCACACCCCCAGCACTGCTGCTTCCGCCCTGGCCAGTCCCTCCCTGGTCAGCCACCAGTGTATCCCCTCCTACATCATCCCCAGCCTCTCTTGCCACAGAGCCTGGCACAGGATACATGGATGCCGATGGGGGCCCAGGCAATGCTGCCTCTGCAAAGTCACTCCACCCATCTTCACCCCAGTCGTCAGCCTCATGCAGAGCGTCCCCAGCAGGCTCTACAGGGCTCAACAACACAGCAGGTGGGCCGCCTTGTGTGGTAGTCTCTCCCCAGTCAGGCTCCGAGGCAGGTTGCGCCCTGGTAGGGACGGAGCCTTCCACCCAGGCTGACTCGTCCCCCTGCTGCTGGCGTGCTGTAACTGTGCTAAATGCTGCCGCAGCACCCACGGCTGAGGAGGCCGCTACTACAGGCACGAGAGAAGCAGCAAAGGGGTCTGCCGTCTGTGCTGCGGCAGGGACTCCCCAGGACCCAGCGTCCATCATCGAGGTATCCCATGCAGGCGCATTACTTGTGGGCCCCCAACCTGCCGGTCCTTGGAACGGGTCCCCTGACCAGTCCAGCCCACTTGCGGCTGCTGAACTGCTTGGTACAGCAGCAACCACAGGCACTTCTGCAACAGCAAAAGGGTCTGCTGCTGCTGGGCTGTGGGCTGGCAGGTGCTGGGCTGCTGCTTGGAGAGGGCCTGGCCGGGGTGCAACAAACTGGTCGGAAGCTGCAAAAGGATCCCATGGTGCGGCAGGCTGACCAGGAGGGGCTCCCAAATGAGCAGCGCCCTTTGCCAGGGGCCCTTCAGTGGTTCCAGAAGCCTCTCGTGGGGCAGCTGGAGCAGCAAAAGGGTCGTCCGGCATGGGCACAGCAGCTTGGCTGGTGCTGTGGGCTGGACTCTGCTGCGCTCCCCTAGCTAGGGGCCCTGGCTTGGCAGCAAGGGCGCCTGCCGCCGCAAGTGGAACTGCTGCTGCAAGGACAGCTGGCTCCTGCTGCTGCCATGGACCTGCTGTGGCGAAGGGGTCCTGGTCCAAGCTAGCAGCCGCTGCTGGCTGTTCTCCCTGTGGGGCAGCACCTGAGCTGCTGAATCCCACCTCAACCTCATCACCCAGCTGCGGGGCTGCGGCGCCTACGGGCGCTGCAGGAATTTTGCCATGCACCTGGGCAGCCGCAATACCTAACGCGCCCTGCTCTGCGACTGGCAGTTGAGACAAATCCATGGTTCCATGGGGGCCAGCTCGGACCTTGCCCTCACTGCTAAAAGGGTTGCTTGCTGGGTCTGATGCTGGTCTTGGAGTAGGCCCTCCTGCAGGGGCGCCCAACTGCTCCACTCACTTCCGAGTTGCACATCTGAGCTGCCTTGTGTCCTCATCCAACCAACCCAGAGCAAAGACTGGCAGAAGAACTAACGAGCGTCAGTAGCACAAGGCAAAGCCTCTAAGTCAGCAGCAGGGCTTCTTACCAATAATAACTGGCAAGAGCTCTAGGCCATGGCATCTTAGCGACCCAAACCATTAGCATGCGCAGCAATGGCTGGCTTCACTGCAACGCAGCATCCTGCGGCATGCACGCTTGGAGGGTGACAGTTGGTAGGTGCTCTAGCTGGTGGGTCAGTTTGCAGCCACCATGCTGCTTGGCGGATTAGTGGACTCTTGTACCATTGCGACTTACCAGGATGAGCAGCATCAGATGTAAGATGTTTGCTCCCGGCACCCGCCCTGGTGCTACTCAAACCCTGCAAAAGAAGTACTGCACCGTCAAGGTTAGCATCAATAGTTAGGAGGATAGTGAGCATTTCTTTTAAAAACTCATGTCAATGCACGACCGTGGCAGCATCTGGCCCAGCCAAGCAGGCCCAATGCCTCAAGTGTTGAACACAGAGCGTCAAATTATCACAGCCCTGCACCAGGAGGGCAAGGCCTCCCTTAGCCAAACTGCTGTAGCTGCCCATCTGGCGGCCACTCACCAGCCGCTCCAGGAATCGGGCCTCAGACTGAGACCCCCGCCAGTGCAGTAGTCTACCCCCTGCTACGTCACCAGCAGCAGCTGTCTGGCCCTTCACTGTTGCAGCGCCAAGCTGGGGGTAGGCAGCCACCAGGCTGGTCAGCGTGAATGGAATAGTGGCTGGGTGGTTGCTGGGTTGAGGGAGGGGCTGCACACTGGCCAGCAGCGCCGCCACTGCTGCACGGAACTCAGGGACAGGAAGGTCTATCAAGCCAGCAGGCTGGTCAGCTGCCGCTACCGGCGCTGTTGCGGACTCGGCCCGCTGCAGGTTTGTGGGGTCCACAGCTTGCTGCGCTGGCAGCAAGGTAGCGGGTGTGGCACTAACCGGCGCAGGGACCGGCGCGGCATCGAATTCGCCAAAGTCGGCAAACTCGTCATCCCAGCTGGCTCCAGCTCCAGGTTCGGATACCTGTTGCACAGCGGGCTGTGCCACGGAAATGACACCTGGCGCTGCCTCTGTTGCCGCTTCAGTTGCCTCGCTGAGTTCTGCAAACTCCCCAAAATCATCCCCGTCTGAACCATCATCACCCAGCTCCGCTGAAAGCTGTCGAGAGGCCTGCGCTGCAGCTGCATTTGGGAGGCTGCCCTGCTCTTCCAGAGTGCCCCTGGGGCTGCCGCTGACCTCTGCCACAACCCCAGGGTGATCTTCACCAAAGGCAGTGAACCCAGCTGCCGAGCCCTCCTGCTGAGCAGTCCCTTCTGCCCCCCTTTGCTCCTCCCCACCGCCAGCTGCTTCACTGCTGCCGTGCTCCGCTGCTTCACTGCTGCCGTGCACCGTTGCATCACTGTCAGCATGCTGAGCTGCCTCACCACTCTGCTCAGCCAAGCTTTCTGAGGAGGCCTGTGCCCAGGCACCCTGTTCCTCAGCGTCGGCAGCGTCTAAAGCCGCGCTGCTCTTTCTTCCCATCATGGGTGCATGCCCAGCGGCCAGTGCTCCTTCCAGCTCACCAGGAGGTGCGCCCTCAGCAACAGCTGCCACCTCATGCTGATGCCCACCAGTCTCGACGCTGGGCAGGGGTGCAGAAGTGCCTGGTACTAGCGGAGGCCCTGCTTCGGAACTGGTACAGCCTTGCTCATGCCACTCGTCAGCTGCAGGGAGAGCGTTCGCTGTGACGTCCCAGGGTGCCTCAGCTTCTGGACTAGCCTTGCCGCCCTCGCCCCCATATGTCTGTGGCACTGTGGGTGCCTCGTCCTGCATGGCTGTTGCTGTGGGTTCATCAAGCTGGTCTGCAGCAAGGTCTCCTGCTGGGGTGCTGCTGCCCTCCAGCTGTTCCAGTATGCTACTGTCAGAGCCTTCAGCCTCACCAGGCGCTGCAGGCACCTGCATGGGGGCTGGCTGCACCTCCTCCTGGCGCCACTGTTCCTGCTGCTCGCCTGCTGCGCCTGCCGCTGGTACCATTGCCGCTGGTGAGCCTGCCTCGTTGCTAGGGTTGAAGCAAGCCGGCACGGCATTCAAACTACTTGAAGGGACATTGTCCCAGCCATCCGTGGAGGCATCACCAACACCAGCCAGCCCAAAGGGCATAGGGCCTTGCAGGGCAGGGGCTGGGTTCACTTGTTCTGATTCAGTCTCATGGCTCACGCCTGCTGCTGCCCCTTGCACTGCTTCTGGCACTGCTGTTGTCTGTGTGGCTGCGTCTGCTGGCATTGCTGCCATCAAGGCACCTGCGTCTCCTGGCGCTCCTGTTGGAGCGGGACTGCTGCCAACCTCCTGGCCATCCTGCTTGCCGCCAGGCAATGGTGCTGCCTCGCTGCCAAAGCTACGGCTGCGCTGCGCTGTAGGGGTGCCAGCTAGTGAAGACCGCGCTGACCCTGCGGCAGGGCACTTATTGCATTGCTGAGCCGGTATTTTTTGTTTGCTAATTGACCCATACACTACACATAACACTAGTGCAGCTTTAAGTACGGCAAGCCGGCTGCCTCACACAGGCTGCCGAAGGTTTCAAGTGCAAAACAAGT